>VWZL01004245.1:0-114919 GCA_013396915.1 Stercorarius parasiticus | reverse complement strand
AACCTCATGAAGTTCAACCAGGCCAAGTGCAAGGTCCTGCACCTGGGTCACAGCAATCCCAGGCACAAATACAGGCTGGGTGGAGAATGGCTTGAGAGCAGCCCTGAGGAGAAGGACCTGGAGGTGTTGGTGGATGAGAAGCTCAACATGAGTTGGCAATGACCTCTTGCAGCCCAGAAAGCCAACTGCATTCTGGGCTTTATCAGAAGAAGCATGGCCAGCAGGTCGACGGAGGTGGTTCTACCCCTCTACACTCTAGTTAAGACCTCACCTGGAGTACTGCAAGCACTTCTGGAGTCCTCAGCACAAGAAGGACATGGACCTGTTGGAACGGGTCCAGCAGAGGGCCACAAAGATGATCAGAGGGCTGGAGCACCTCTGCTATGAGGACAGGCTGAGAGAGTTGGGGTTGTTCAGCCTGGAGAGAAGAAGGCTCTGAGGAGACCTTATAGCAGCCTTGCAGTACCTGAAGGGGGACTGTAGGAAAGATGGGGAGGGACTCTTTATCAGGAATTGTAATGGTAGGACAATTGTAATGGTAGGTAATTGTAATGGCTTCAAACTGAAAGAGGGTAGATTTAGATTGGATATTGAGAAGAAATTCTTTACTGCGAGGGTGGTGAGGCAGTGGAACAGTTTGCCCAGAGAAGTCGTGGATGCCAGATCCCTGGAGGTGTTCAAGGCCAGGCTGGATGGGGCTTTGAGCAACTTGGTCTAGTGGAAGGTGTCTCTGCCCAGGTCAGAAGGCTTGGAACTAGATGATCTTTAAGGTCGCTTCCAACCCAAACCATTCAGTAATTCTGTGAACTTCATCGGCTTTCATTTGCCACCTAAAATATGCTAGAGTAGGCAAATCTAGCCCACCAGACCCAAGGTGAGGTTGGTCACGTTAGTTTTTTAGCTTTTAATTTCAATTAGCATACAAATACAATTTTAAAAGTTGTCCAATTTTTTATTCAAGCTATGAGAGAACAGCAAAAAATTGATCATTTCAGGGTGAGAAATATAACCTTCAAAGAAAAAAAAACCCACAAAACAGAGGAAAGTGCAGCTCGAAAGTGCAGCTCAAAGCTCCACAGTTCTATGTTAAAATGTGCTTCAAATAATGTCTTGAACCTTATTTAACTCATCATTATTTTGCTGTCTGAGCAACTTGTATAAAAAGACCCAGATTTGACTGACATAACATAAAATATCTGAGGTACTTAAACTAGGAATGCAATTCCTTTAGGTTCTTCCCACTGTCACTAGAGAGAAATAAATTGTTCTCAGTTCCTGGGTGAGCCAGTCCACCTTCCAGAGGCGCCTATTTCTTTCCATTGATTATGGAGAGAGCCTACTGTGGCTGTGCTTCTAACTTAGTCGTTTCAGTTAGGTTCCTATAGCTAGCCAGGATGAATCCAAGCCAAAATCAATACCAACAGCAAAATCTATGTTAGTCTTCTGGAAAGAAAAAAAAATAAAAATATCCCGGCGTCCCCCTCTCTCCTCCTTGACTCTATTATCCCCTCTGCTAACCACGTAAACCAGGAGCCTTCCTTCCGTGTGCGCTTTCTTTGGAGCACTCCAGTTGTTCTGTGTGGAGAATGCTGAAAACAAGGAGAAAATGCAGTGTTTAGCTCCAGAAATAACCTCTGCAATGTGTCCCTAGACTGCAGCCGGCTCTGCAGAGAGCCTTTCTGGGTTCAATGGACCATCTCTGCAATGAATGGTTGCTGATGGACAAGACTAAGAAATTTTGTATACATTTTACGGTGTTGCTATGAATGAATGTCTGGAATTTACTTTCAAATGAATTTGTCTGTTATGACCCTGAGCTACTGCACAAGAAGTTCCTTGAATACCCAGTTGGCTCCCAGGGTTTCATTAAAACACACAAAAATTAACACCAGGAAACCTTGTATTTCTTATTTATTTTTTGTTTTGTTTTGTTTTTTCCTTCTAAAAACAGAAATAAACATGTTAAACAGTATACAAAACAAAGGCAGTTGTAAGTTTTGTTCTCAGAAATCTGTATTATTACAAAATATTTTAATCACATTTTAAAATATACTGTTGAAAGTGATAAACTTTTTTACCTAAAGCATATATTTATGGAAAGGCAAAATACTGTACCCATTAAAAATTGAAGGATCTAGTTAAGCATTTTGTCTATTATGAAGTAGGTCTTTTCTGTCTTAGTGTTAAAGAGTTTGCAATAATATTTTCAGTGAACCACTTTTTCTAGTAGGAAAAAAAAAAGAAAAACACAATGAAACAAAATGTTAAGGAGGTTACCATCCTTTCCATCTACCTAATTGTTATGCCTTGATAAAAGTTTAGCTATGAGATTTTATTGCTCAAATCTTCTTTTTTTCTTTTTCGTTAATAGAAAGTCAAAATACTTAATGAGTTTCATGTAGGAAAATACACCTCATTTGTAGTTAGCACTCTGGCAAGAAATTGTATGTAATATGAAAAACAGAGATATATAAAAAGAATAGAAAATGTATTAGAATCAATGCTTGTGATAATGCTGTGAAAAAGAACAATATATGAATCTCATGATTTCCACACCTGCTCATAATGCAATGTGTCAGGGAAACATCAGATAGGTAGATGATTTTCTCTCTCTAAGGCCAGAGTCTGCAGTTTAGCTGAATGTTTCACTTTGTTTTCAGTAATATACTTCAGAAACAATGTCCACCATCTGTAGAGACTTTGGAAGAAGAAATTATTGGAGAGCTTAGAAATATGTCNGAGGGTGGTGAGGCAGTGGAACAGTTTGCCCAGAGAAGTCGTGGATGCCAGATCCCTGGAGGTGTTCAAGGCCAGGCTGGATGGGGCTTTGAGCAACTTGGTCTAGTGGAAGGTGTCTCTGCCCAGGTCAGAAGGCTTGGAACTAGATGATCTTTAAGGTCGCTTCCAACCCAAACCATTCAGTAATTCTGTGAACTTCATCGGCTTTCATTTGCCACCTAAAATATGCTAGAGTAGGCAAATCTAGCCCACCAGACCCAAGGTGAGGTTGGTCACGTTAGTTTTTTAGCTTTTAATTTCAATTAGCATACAAATACAATTTTAAAAGTTGTCCAATTTTTTATTCAAGCTATGAGAGAACAGCAAAAAATTGATCATTTCAGGGTGAGAAATATAACCTTCAAAGAAAAAAAACCCACAAAACAGAGGAAAGTGCAGCTCGAAAGTGCAGCTCAAAGCTCCACAGTTCTATGTTAAAATGTGCTTCAAATAATGTCTTGAACCTTATTTAACTCATCATTATTTTGCTGTCTGAGCAACTTGTATAAAAAGACCCAGATTTGACTGACATAACATAAAATATCTGAGGTACTTAAACTAGGAATGCAATTCCTTTAGGTTCTTCCCACTGTCACTAGAGAGAAATAAATTGTTCTCAGTTCCTGGGTGAGCCAGTCCACCTTCCAGAGGCGCCTATTTCTTTCCATTGATTATGGAGAGAGCCTACTGTGGCTGTGCTTCTAACTTAGTCGTTTCAGTTAGGTTCCTATAGCTAGCCAGGATGAATCCAAGCCAAAATCAATACCAACAGCAAAATCTATGTTAGTCTTCTGGAAAGAAAAAAAAATAAAAATATCCCGGCGTCCCCCTCTCTCCTCCTTGACTCTATTATCCCCTCTGCTAACCATGTAAACCAGGAGCCTTCCTTCCGTGTGCGCTTTCTTTGGAGCACTCCAGTTGTTCTGTGTGGAGAATGCTGAAAACAAGGAGAAAATGCAGTGTTTAGCTCCAGAAATAACCTCTGCAATGTGTCCCTAGACTGCAGCCGGCTCTGCAGAGAGCCTTTCTGGGTTCAATGGACCATCTCTGCAATGAATGGTTGCTGATGGACAAGACTAAGAAATTTTGTATACATTTTACGGTGTTGCTATGAATGAATGTCTGGAATTTACTTTCAAATGAATTTGTCTGTTATGACCCTGAGCTACTGCACAAGAAGTTCCTTGAATACCCAGTTGGCTCCCAGGGTTTCATTAAAACACACAAAAATTAACACCAGGAAACCTTGTATTTCTTATTTATTTTTTGTTTTGTTTTGTTTTTTCCTTCTAAAAACAGAAATAAACATGTTAAACAGTATACAAAACAAAGGCAGTTGTAAGTTTTGTTCTCAGAAATCTGTATTATTACAAAATATTTTAATCACATTTTAAAATATACTGTTGAAAGTGATAAACTTTTTTACCTAAAGCATATATTTATGGAAAGGCAAAATACTGTACCCATTAAAAATTGAAGGATCTAGTTAAGCATTTTGTCTATTATGAAGTAGGTCTTTTCTGTCTTAGTGTTAAAGAGTTTGCAATAATATTTTCAGTGAACCACTTTTTCTAGTAGGAAAAAAAAAAGAAAAACACAATGAAACAAAATGTTAAGGAGGTTACCATCCTTTCCATCTACCTAATTGTTATGCCTTGATAAAAGTTTAGCTATGAGATTTTATTGCTCAAATCTTCTTTTTTTCTTTTTCGTTAATAGAAAGTCAAAATACTTAATGAGTTTCATGTAGGAAAATACACCTCATTTGTAGTTAGCACTCTGGCAAGAAATTGTATGTAATATGAAAAACAGAGATATATAAAAAGAATAGAAAATGTATTAGAATCAATGCTTGTGATAATGCTGTGAAAAAGAACAATATATGAATCTCATGATTTCCACACCTGCTCATAATGCAATGTGTCAGGGAAACATCAGATAGGTAGATGATTTTCTCTCTCTAAGGCCAGAGTCTGCAGTTTAGCTGAATGTTTCACTTTGTTTTCAGTAATATACTTCAGAAACAATGTCCACCATCTGTAGAGACTTTGGAAGAAGAAATTATTGGAGAGCTTAGAAATATGTCTTTGGGTTGCAATAGCACTATCAAGTCCTGCAAAAGATGGAAATAATCCCTTCTTCCTGTTATGACAGACAGTTCATTTAAATTGCTGCAAGAGAGATATCAACTATGAGTTAAGAAACTTTTCCAGTGGTGAGGCTAGGTAGGGCCCAGAATATAGTCTCATAGGGAAATGGTGGGGGTTCCAACTTTGAAAGACTTTCAGAATAGTTTGGACGACTGTTAACTGAAAACAATAGGGGTGGTGTCAGGTTTGGCACATGCCTGGGACACAGAGTCAGCCCATCTCACCTCTTGACATTTCTTTGAGACTGTTCGTCTGTGATCCTATGAAGAACCACTTGGGGATAAAGGCACAAAGGTGAGCATTGATAGTAAGAATTCAATTTACAGCTCTTCCTGGATTTTGTATGTTCTGCAGCAATTATCTTTCATCTTTTCATACCTCAGCTTCATAAATAACACAAATTCCCTGGTTTTTAAGGCCAGAAAGATGATGATGAAATAACATCTGAGAGGGTGTCCAGTATGGTGGTAAATGTAGCTACAGAAAAGCCAGGAGAGATGAAATAGTAGCGATTATTATAACTACCTGCTCAACCTGAAAATAGACTGTATCTATATATTCATAAATAGATTGAGATGTGCAAAAAAATATTATCAATACTGGTTTACAGATAAGAAATCATAGGTCCTTTAAAAAGGATCTATAGTGGTGATCTGCTACAGGCAGCCCCGGTCCTCATGGGGGACTTCAACCACCCTGAAGTTGAAGGGACAACACAGCAGGACATAAGCAATCCAGGAGGTTCCTGGAATGCATCAGTGATAACTTCCTTCTCCAAGTGATAGAGGACAACCCAGGAGAAGTGCAACGCTTGACCTTGTTTTCACAGACAAGGAGGAACTGGCAGGGAATGTGAAGTTTAAGGGCACCCTTGGCTGCAGTGAGCATGAAATGGTGGAGTTCAAGATCCTTAGGGCAGCGAGGAAGGCACATAGTAAGTTCACTACCCTGGACTTCAGAAGAGCAGCCTTTGGCCTCTTCAGGGATCTGCTTGGCAGAGTACCATGGGATAAAGCCCTGGAGGGAAGAGGGTCTCAAGAAAGCTGGTTAGTATTCAAGGATCACCTCCTCCAAGCTCAGGATTGATGCATCCCAACAAAGAGGAAGTCAGGCGAAAATGCCAGGAAGTCTGCATGGATGAACAAGGGGCTCTTGGATAAACTCAAACACGAAAAGAAAGCCTGCACAGGGGGTAAGCGAGAACAGGTAGCCTGGGAGGAATACAGAGAAATTGTACAAACAGCCAGGAACCAGATCAGGCAAACTAAAGCTCTAATGGAACTAAATCTGGCCAGGGACCAAGGGCAACAAGAAAAGCTTCTAGAGGTATGTCAGTGCTAAAAGGAATACTAAGGGAAATGTGTGGGCCCTCTCTGGAAGGAAATGGGGGACCTGGTTACCCAGGATATGGAGCAGGTTGAGATCCTCAACAACTTTTTTGTTTCAGTCTTCACCAGCAAGTGCTCTAGACACACTAGCCAAGTCACAGAAGGCAAAGACTGGGAGAATGAGGAACTGCCCACTGCGGGAGAAGATCAGGTTTGAGGCCATCTAAGGAATCTGAAGGTGCATAAGTCCATGGTACCTGATGAGATACATCTGTGGGTCCTGAGAGAACTAGCAGATGAAGTTGCTAAGCCACTACACATCACGTTTGAAAAGTCGTGGCAGTCTCGTGAAGTTCCCGCTGACTGGAAAAGGGGAAAAAAAACCCCCGTTTTTAAAAAGGGAAAAAAGGAAGATCCAGGGAACTACAGGCCAGTCAGTCTCACCTCTATGCCCGGCAAGATCATGGAGCAGGTACTCCTGGAAACTCTGCTGAGGTACATGGAAAATAAGAAGGTGATCGGCAACAGCCAACATAGCTTCACTAAGGGGAAATTGTGCCTGACAAATTTGGTGGCCTTCTACAACAGGGTTACAGCTTTGGTGGTTAGGGAAAAGCAACCGACGTCATCTGCCTGAACTTGTGCAAAGCATTTGACGCTGTCCCACACAACATCCTTGTCCTTAAATTGGTGAGATATGGATTTGATGGAGGGACCACTCAGTGGATAAGGAATTGGCTGGATGGTCACACTCAAAGAGTTGCGGTTGGTTAGAGTTGGATGGGGCTTTGAGCAACATGGTCTAGTGGAAGGTGTCCTTGCCTGTGGCAGGTGGGCTGAAACTAGATTATCTTTAAGGTCCCTTCCAACTCTAACCATCCTATGATTCTATGAAAAAAGTACTCAGAAAAGGCATTTTGAGAAAATATTTAACTAAATATTTGTGGTGGGTTAATTTAAATGTACTCTTTAATTACTTCTCTGAAACAGATAGACTGGGTATAATGGATAAATAGGGTAGATATTGATGCCAGTGGTTATATTTCACTTATTTCAAATGACAAATAACTGCAACTGTACAGTATCTCTCTCTTCAACCAAGAACTTAATAAAAAATCCCAGACTTATCCTTTAACTTCTTTTCTGAGAGTTGTGGTCCATTGACAAGTTGTTTGAACTACTCTTAGGTAATGTTACCTGTGTTTTATTCCTGCAAATGACGTGCTTACATCCCTTTCATAGTCTTTGCAGTCTGATGACTAAAAGGCACCCATCATTGAAGTTCAAAGCTTGCATGTAGCCCTGTACCATCCTGCACTGAACCTTAGTGACTAATAATGGGAAAAGAGTAAAGATGGTGTATGAATGAGCTGGAATTTATTTTGAAACAAAAGTGAATTTAAAGTGTTATTTTAGTGCATCAGCTTTTGTTTTCTTTGTTGTTTTGTTTTTGGGTTTTTTTTAGAGATTTGAATTCTCTGTTATTTATGGAATATTGGATACATAAAGGGCATATGAAATTTTAATGAATCAGGTTTCCAAAACAGACCAAAAAAAATATACAAATGGAAAGCGGACCCTTTCCATGTTATCACAGCTACAGACATATTCATTATTTAGCAGTAAATAATGTAACCCAGACATTGAGTCACCACATTAGGATGGAGAAGAAATAGTGACTCCACTACCAAAGTGCAACTGGTGGCTCATTATAAACCTAATTCAAATCACTCCTCCCACCCCTTCTCCCCAAACACATGTAGGAAATGACTTGCAAATAGCTTGCTTTTACTTCAAAACTATTTCACAAGTTTTGATGCTAGGGAGGTTTTCTTTATTTTGCCAACTTTTAATTTAATCAAACAAGGTCACTCGGAGACATAAGAGACGAGCCTGAGCCATGTTCCCTTTAGGGAGATGTCTCCTAATGTTTATGGAGAGGACTTCAAGGATCAAAAATGACACTATCCTATGTCAGCAAATGGATTACATTTAGGTTTCTGCAAGAAAAACCCAGTAGCTGGAACTCTTTTCAAGCAAAGAGCCTGAATCTGTCTGCATTTCCTGTGGCAGAATCAATCTTTAGAAAATTCTGAAATTGCTGTCCACTGCCAAGCTTATAAACATGGGTCTGCAGTGAGATCTATTACTTCCTTGCAGCCATACATAATTGCATTAACTGTACTTAAATTCTGAATTGATGTATATTAGTGGGTCATACAAACAAAATGAACATAAAGACAGCTCTACCAAGGCAGAGCATCCATTTATCCTGCCTCCAACAGCAGTCAACAGTAGATGGCTGATAAGGAATATAACAATATGTCAGCCATTGAATGGCACTTTAACACAGTACTCTTCTGGCCTCCAAAAATCAGGGACTAGAGGATTTTTTTTTGAAAGAGGTGGTATCTTTGTATTTAGTACCCTGAAATATATTATTCTTTCATTAATTTCTTTGTCTTTTGAAACCATGTAAAATTTTAACATTCATTAATTCCTTTTTACATGCATATCATGTGAAGAAATATTTAATTGAAGTGAAGAAGAATTTAATTTAAGGTGTGATAAGTTGGTAAAGACTATGATAAATTGTTTTCTGTTCACCTTCTTGATGCTGCCCATGGTTTTGTTTAGTCTGTCTTGCATGTACTGGCACTACACCAGTAACTTACTTGATCTGGCCAACGTATGCAACCTTGGCTGCCTATATTAATAGACTTTAATTTACAATTTATCATTCAGGCCAAAAAAAAAAATAAATAATTTATTTGCTTTGACGTTTAAGAGATACTGGCACTTACCTGCTTTAAACAGCATTGGAAATGTCATCCCTAAAGATAACATTGATCAAAAAAATCCTCCCTATGTTCAGTCATTTGAAACCCATGAGAGCGCTAAGTTTGTAAAGTCCATTAATAGCAGACCTACAGAAAACCAGGATAGAAATCACATAAGGCTTTAAGGACCTAAATATGTTTGAAAAAACAAAAAACACGCTTAAAAATCTCAACCAGATGAACTGTATTGAGGAGAAAATGTTTTTCATTTATGAGTGCATATAGTCTTTTCTCTTCAGAGAAATTCTTCAGTTTTATGTTTAGCTATATAGATATCTCAGCATCATGCTTTTATTGAATGGTCTACTAATTACTGGAGTCATGCCTGTCCGAGTCCTATGCTTACTTACAAACATCTGTCTAAATGAGGTCAGCAACATGATGTACTGAGTAGGCCTTCATAAACAGAAGCTGCAACCATTTAATTAAGAACATTTGCATTGGTTTGGACAAAAGGTAGCCTGTCTCTGGCAGCTGTCAGTGCTGAGGCAGCATTAATCAGAAACTAAATAGGCAGATAGACAGAAGGACACACACATTCACAGATGGATAGAGGAATGGATACATATGTATGTGTATCTCGATCATTAACCTGAGAAACTTGTAGCTGCTGACAAACAGAGACAACTTGGATGAGAGGTCCTATCCAGAGCCTGGTTTTTGCTTAATGTTGCTACATGATCTTTAAGCGCTCTTTAATAAATAATTTCAATCCTGTTTAATTCCTTCCCTCCCTTTTCTGAGATTGTCTAAGGATGCATTTTTTTAGATTTAGTTTTTAGTTTTAAGTTGCTGTTTTCTTTTTAATCTTCCTTTCAAGCACTGCAGGCTACCCATTGTCTCCTATTACATTATGTATTGCACCTACCACTGTGGAGATTTGGTATTATCAGGGGATTCTAGACATTACTGAAACACAAATTATGACAATTGCAGCATTGCAGCTGCTCAGCTGGTATTTTAGTATGGAGCCAAAAAAGTACCCCTCTCCTTTCCTCACACCCTATTTCCATTTTTATAGATTTGCAGATGTAAAGGGATGAAAACAACAATAAAAAGCCTTTGTGATCTTTTTTTTCTGGAAGGGACAATACTTTTATAAATCTCACTTGAAGCAGTATTTGATTTTGTAATAAGTTTTTCTTTCTCTGGCAGTGGTCCTCACAAGGGGCCACACACGTTTCAGGGACTAGGGGGAGAGGTTGCAGGGGAGAGAGGGAGAGGAAGGCAGAAGAAGGGATGCTGATAGCTTTGTAACTAAAAATGATGTCCTCAAATCCTTTAAAAAAATATCTTTCATGCCCTCAAGTGCCCATTGCAGATCAGACGTTTGCAGACTTGAGTACCAAACCAGCCATCTTTTTTTGCATCAAATATCCCTCAAGAGGTGCCAACGATGTCAGCAATTTCAGCATTATTCAAGTAAGGAGACAGAATTAAATTCCTTGGATCCTGGCGGAGCAGTGAGGAGGGTGGAATTTACCTACCATTGTTCAAGCATAGGGTGATAGCAAGGCTGCAGCTGCTTGGCTCCCTCTTAAACAAACCTCCTAACCAGCCACCATGGAGCATCTTTCACTCTGTTCCCATGGCAACACCTCTATCCTCTGGTGCCCATGGTGTCTCTAATGCTTTCGACTAGTTGGATTCCTTGGCACCTGCCTCCAGTGCCAGGTCTTGTCAAACCTTATTAGACTGAGAATCCATTTCAGCTGCACTAGTGGGAAAAGAAAGCAGACAAATTTAGTTCCCCTGAGATCTCTTTCAAATCCCAGTAAAGTCAATTTCTCAAGTTTCCAACTAAGAGCTGAACTTGCCTAGGGCAAAGATGAGCATGTGCACACACACAAATATACAGAATCTCCTTTCATCACATGCATTGTTTCTTCCTTCTTCTGTAGAGTACACATGCATGATCACAGTGTCTTGTGCTCACAGACTAATATAGATGCTCTTGCTTTTTTTTTTGGCAACAAGAAACACCCTAAAAAACTGGTCTTTTGTGCATGAGCAAACTGTCATACACAGGCAACTTGCCCTTCAGTTTTTACCCATTAGCTCATCACAGGCGTCCTTGCACATACGTAGTTATAGGAACTACCTATCCCTCTCCTACACTGACAAACAAAAACTTTCTGTTTTACAAGCATTGATATGATTGACACACGCAGACTCACAATACAGCACACTTTACCTTTTCACACACTCACTCTTCTACACTCACGATAACGCCTATGAAGTCATTATGCTTGTCTAAATAGAGATAAAACTACCAATTTAGTGGAGAAAAAAAAGGCACATTTCTAACCAATATGTATGCCCACTGACTGGGAGGAAGAGTGTTATAAGTGCACCTGGGTACGATTACATCCCATGCTCATAACCCTCATTTCCTACTACCTATATAAGTATAAGCATATTAATACGTGGGAATGACCGATATGCTGGTACCTGCACTGCCTTTTTGATGGGCATGTTTTACCACTTAAGGGGATATCTGTTTTTACATTGGTCCCCGAGCTGACTTTTTCAATCAACATCAAGTTCAGAGTTTGAATTTAAGTGTTTAACAGAGACACACTGTTACTCTGGCCTCCATCTGTATTTAATGTTGTAGACTGATGACTTTGTTTAGTCAAGTCTGAACAAGACCTGTCTAGTGGTGTCTAATCTAAATAAGTCATCTAAGCTCTTTCTACAGAGACAGAAAAGGCCTGTAGAAGATGGTTCAGTACACTAAACTTTGCCTTAAATATCTTCTTTTTAAAGGAACATAGATGATACTTGGCTAAACATGTAAGTTACATGCGTAAATATGAATCTGGGACAAAATGGGTATGCATTTGGGTTCTCTTTTGAAGGAAAAGCCAAGAGTATTTTCTTCAGGTTAACTTCCAATGTGCAGGATTCTTTCAGTAAAGAATGCATCAATTTCCTCTGTTAATACCCTTCCCTTAGCAGTCCAAGAAAACAATAGTTTCTTAGACCTAGGCCCTCACTCTATTTGCTAGGACATTACTTTTTACTTAGCTCAGTGATAAGCAGCTCTGGATCTCTCTGAACACATCTATTTCACTGAAGACCTTCCTATCTTTTGAGTTGTCTATATTACTACATGTTTATGTGACATGATTCGGAGTACAACTGGTCTGGATTATGTCCAGCTTTTAGGGAATGTTTAAAGCTAAGCATTGCTCTTAGCTCTATCAATGTGCTGAACCATGTCATTCCAGAATGTTTTTTCATGGAAACATCATGCTTCATCAAACTTTCACCTCATGCAGACCTGTTTTGTTAGCTGTGTTTTTAAATAGGATTTGCAGGAGCAAAGAACACAGGTATGAGAAGAAAAATTAATTCTTAAGTTATAGGCTGTTTCATACTCTTCTCGGTGTCCACTCAAGGATGTGTTAGATGATTCAGTCATGAAGACCAGTCTGCACAGAAATTATTGTGACACCAGTCCTCTAAAAGAGTAGTGGCATCTAAAATGTCTGCCCAATCCTAATAAACTTTGCTGTGGGGATGGCACACAGGAATGATATCAGACTGTCTACTACCTAATATATCTCATGTGTCAATTTTGTATAAGTTCATGCTTATGACCAGACATGGTTAAAAAATGATTAATTCATTTTAAGCTCTCTGCAGTAGAGGTTAAAGGAAGATTTTAATGTTTGGTGAGATCATTGCAAAAGTAAATCTGATAATTACACTGAATGCACAACATTAGTGAGACATGTTTCCAGTTATTTCTTTGAGAACCCCTCTCACTGAGGAATGACTCAATCTCCTTCATAACGCTTTTGTCAGAGACCAGCTTGTTCAGTGGGATGTCACCCAGCACAGGACACAAACTCCGTTCACAAAGCTTCTTCAAATTTTCTTGCTATGCCGCACAGGACAGACTTCTGTTTGGAGGATGACAACTGAGCCTGTGGCTTAAAAGCGTGCTTCATACATTAAATTTGAGGGCAGTGCTAACAACCGCTACTTCTGTCAGAAGCATGCCTTTCTAAAGTGTATCATGTTCACTACACCCCTTAGAGCCTTGCTTACATGCATCAGAACTCTAAATAGGACTTTCTGACATACAACTTTCTTTCCTCTCAGGGCTGAGTAACCAAAAAATGCCCCTCTGTTTTCTATTTCACTCATAACTTCAGTGGAATTCACGGTAGTTGGATTTCAAATTTACCTAATTAAAACTAATCATCAAAGAAAGCCAAGAACCAGTTTACTCAAAGAACTCAGTAGCTATGCAAATATCTTAGCTTGAGTTATATGTTAGATTCTTATACTCTAATTGAAAGGTTTGATTCCTCTGATCTCTCTGGTACCTCCTAAAACAATCCACAGTTTGGTTTATCTAGTTGTACCAATTATGTAGTTTAAAGATAATTGCATAAAATCACAGTAACATCACTCAATTCAATTTCTCCTTAAGAATTCTTAACACATAAACATAACAGGAAATTAAATTAAGTCTAGGGTATTGTGATTATTTCTCAATGACAATTTTGGATAGCTTTTCAGTTTTTCAAGGCTTCCCATTGAGTAAATATGTGTCTGGAAGCCCCAAATTAATCCAGAGGTACCAAAACTTTTAAGCTTCTAGTTTTAGAGCAATCCACCTTAGGAGGACAGGGTACTGATTTCAAAAGTAGATGAGTTCTTTCTGCAGGAAGTGCTGAAATTCTTTTCCTTCAAACCAACATATAGATTTTTACTTTTTTTTAAATCATATTTTCATCTGAAATGGAGTCATGAGTTTTAGACAGCATTGGTTTATTCCTTGTGCTTTTGTGCAGACAGAAAAAGAGATTTTCCTAATCATATTCTGTTTTGTAATCTCAGTCTCATCTGTGCATCAAGATAACCTGAGACCATGACATTCTTATGTTAGCTGAGTTTAGAGGTGATGTTCCTTTCATCAGAAAAGTTTTAATCCCTGGAGAATAGGGGCTCTGTATCTCCCTCACAAATAATCTGGGCAGAAAGATGGATAACCTTGATAACTGAAAATTCAACCTTGCAAAAATTCTTCTGCTGAATAATAAGAAGTAATTTGTACATGCACTTGTTAATTCCATTCAAAGCTGTCAGTGATGTTTCAGTGGCTTCAGTGCATTTAACTAACCTAAATTGTACATTTCACATTCAAGACTTAAACTGAAAAAATAACACATTTAACTAAAATTTAGAAACCAGGAAAGTTATCAGAAAAGGAAAGATTGACTAATGATTTTTTTTTTTTTTTGTAATTGTGGGGGTTTTTTTGTTATCCACTGTTTCTAAAACCCAGTTAGTATTGTATATAAATCCCACAATATTTCTTCTCATTTTCTTGTCATTTTTAAACCTGAAAAAGTAATTCTTCCTTCTCCTTTGCCCATTTTGAAACTTTTATCTTTCTTCTTGCCCATATTTTTCTAATGGATGGCAGAAGGTGTGTGGCTGGAATTGACATATAGGGCAAATTTCAGTCTCCATTTCAGCTACAGGCTTCTCAACTATCTGTAAAGAAGTGATTTCTATTGTGATCCTGAAAACCTTTAAATTTAAGCATATGGAGCAAGTGAAGCAGAAGATTGATTATTGTAAATGTGATTGGTAGATGCTGGTTCATTCTATTTGGTGCTCCTGGTAGGATGGGTTCCTATGTGCTTCAAACCTGCAAACTGGGTATAGCTGTTCCTTAACAAAATTAGGTATAGTCCTTCCTGGATCTGAAAGGCCACTGAAGGTATAACAAAACTGGGTCTTTATTAACCATTTTAGGTTGAAAAGAAAGACTGCAGCATCAAATGAACCCAGCAGGTTTGCATCTGGACACAGTCTTATGAAACTCTGTGATTCCATCCTATGTCAAGACACCTGAGAGACCCATTGAGTTTTACCTCAACAATTTGTGTTCTGTTTCACATTGTCTGATGCAGATATATCAATGTGTACTTATAAAATTTATTTTAAGGATGTTCTTGCCTTGATAGTACCCTCTAAGATCAAATGTTCCGAAGTCTGAAGTGTTCTCATTCCTTGAACTGAGTTCACATTGCTACATTTTCTGGTCCTTTTCACTCTCAAATGTGGGCTGGAGCAATACTTTAATGAAAAAAATTTAAGAACCCAGCTGGTGTTGGAGATGGATGTTTCAGATGGCAATTACTCCTAGAGATCTCTTCCCTGATTAGTGACTCCACTGGCTTTAGCTGGAAACCCTTCATTCCATTGCTTCATCCCATAAAATAATTCGGACCTCTGAGATGCAAAAGGAACATGTACCTTCTCATATTAACTTGCCTCTAGGTAGTAAACCAAAAATGGGCTAAAAAGCAGAATTATACAAACACACTTGTTATATCCACATGAAAGCACACAGTCACTCAGGGCAAGACTGTCAAGTTGTTTTCTGTACCTTTCCTTCTGAAGAAGAGAGGCATGTATACCTAGGGTCTGTCTGTAGCAAATTGATAGAGGAAGAAGCTTTCCGAGATACTTCAGGTCATGTATCTTAAGGAGCTTTCTTAGGATAGGATGTCTCCATGGCGAATAGAGAGAGCTTATGTGACCAACTTAGACTTGACATCTAGCATTTACACACTTAAGTAGATGAGATGAAACACATAATTGACTTTCTTGGTTCGCCTACAGACAGTACTTACCTCCTTATGTATTAACTCAATTGTTAATCCTTTTCCTTTCCAAATGTAGTTGATGATTGTTATTATTAAAGAATAGTGTCACATAGTTGAAATTAATGGGAGTTTGTCACTGGCATTTGAAAACTTAATGTATTCTTGCCCAAATCTTTATCATGAGTTGAGGATATGCTTACCTCTTGGATTGTTAGGAACCCTTATTAAAAGAGCCTACATTAGGATTCTTTAATGAAGTATGCTCCTCCGTAGAATCTTATTATTATCTTTAATGTTACCATTAGTTTTATTATAATTTTAATTTTAACATTCACGCTACAGCAACAAGAATTAAAACACTATATTGAATAGTAGCAATAGTCATTGTCAAAATAATAACAATGATCATTGTATATCATACTAGCAAAGCTGTGAATAACCACCAACAGCGGTAATTAAAATAATTGTACTATGCTAAAACTTAGAGCTGAACCAAGGTGGTACTGAGCAAACTGTCTCTTCTCCAATCCTAGAAGATTTAGATGCTAAATGTCCTTAATGTTCACCAGAGGAAATACTTGACTGAAGAAGACAAACAAGTGACCCTTGTGTGGCAGGAGCACCCACAGCCCCACAAGGGCTAAGGCTCTTAACATAGCAGCCATCAGCACTCTCATGCCCTTACTTTCACGCTACTGTCAGTGCACCGCGGCTGATGCATATATGAATCCTGATCGGGTGCAAACCAGCACATACCACCCCTCCTTCAGCAGTGGGAAAAAGGAGGTGAGGCCCTTGGTCAACAGATAGGGTTCCCAACAATGTGGGAGCCTTGGGAACATGACCAATAGATGACCACACTTCAGATCTGACCAGGCTACAAACCGGGGCCCCTGCTGGAGGCACCCTTTGAGTGGTTCCCCTTAAAGCAGCCGGTCTGTGGTCAGAAGCCCTCCCTTTGGGTCAAGATGTTGTCCAAAGTGATTTCCCAAGATTGAGTGTCCTTACTGCCACTTGGTGAATGCATACTTCTGGATATCCTTGGGTGAGCTATTACATCTTCTGGGTTCCCTTGAGTAAGAGATCTTCCTTCATGCATGGGTAAGTGTGTGCACACTTTGGAATCACCATTCTTATGTGTCATTGTTCTTACGTGGTGTTGTATGGTAATAACTTCCACAGCTGGTACATCGAACCTAAAATTTGTTAAATGTTTTCTGAACATTATTTCTGCTACCTCTGTTGTCTCATTGGTTTTGTCTGTTCGTATTTAGTTACAAATTAAAGTTTGTTTAAGTTTGTTATCCCTGTGAAGTCATTTTGGTGTGCCTCTACAACACCTTGGAAAGTTTTTGGACACAAATCAGCAAAGTTAGGGAGATTTGTTCAGTTCTTTGCTAGCCATTATCACGATTTATTAACCAAATATCCAAGGTCTGGGTCAGCCATATGAAAGAAACAGATCACCAAGATTTTAGAGCACTCTGGTATCAATCAAGATGCATGTCAATGTACAAATGCAATGTATCATTACTATTATTATTGCTACACATTACAAATAATGTTTGTCTAGAATCTTTTCTGAAAGTGACTGACACTGGTACAATCACTGATGTTCTCTGTAATGAGAAAAACAATTATTTTTCAGTCGTTTGCCTTCCTGGGAGTGCTATATGCTAAACTACATCCTTTGTTTTTCAATAAAGAGACTCTGTAAGACTTGGTATTTCTGTTGCAAGACTTTCAGACAATAAGGGTGGATCTGCTCCCTTTACTTGCTGTCTGTGTCACTGTTTTTGGAAGCTATAATCACACTGCAAGCATATAGGTTTGAAAGCACTCTCTGATGATTTTTCAAAGCCCCTGCTGATGTTCTGGGGAGTCAGATATGTGAAACTCAGTGAGAAGCCTCAGAGAATACTAGTGACAATGTGACCTGGATGTCCTTCTAAAAGACTGCCTCTAGCACATCCAGGAAAAAGGCCTCATGCAAGAATTACTTGGTAAAATTTTTTTGCTTAAGTTACATAGGAGGTCAGATTGGATGCTTATTATGGACTTTTTGAGCCTTAACAAATTATATCTCTAACTATTTGTCTGTGATCCCTGGCAGCAAGAAATGCCAAGAGGATATTTTGAGAGAGAAATCGTACACACAGTTATGGAGGAAGAAACATGTACCTGTTTCCAATATACACACAAAGTTTAAATACTTACCTGAATTATGTCTGTAATTTAAACCTCTCAGAAGGTCACAAAGCTTCTGTGCTCTAGTGGAAATATTCTTCCTGATATCTAGAGCTGTTATCCGGGCCTGTTTATCGATGAGGTAGTTTTTCCTTGCCCCTCTAGTCCAACTGAGAATCCAGGACAGATGGAACAATGTGAAAAAGCCTTGAAAACTTCAGTTAGAGTTCCTTTGACTTAAATGTAGACATGTAAAAGATGGTGGCTAAAGCTGAACTCATCATCCTAGACTCCCCTTCTAATCATGGAATAAAATACATTGCCTGGAGCAAATTACGGTATGTGAGGGTGAATCTAGACAATTGTGTAGGACTTCCTTCCCATGAATAAAAATATTACAACTGTTTATCAGAGAAATATCAATCTTTGTGATTTAAAAGTTCTGTATTCAGGGGAAAAATGAGAGAGCCTTCTCTAGAAAGGTAGTGTTGAGTCTTCATTTGCTCTTCAAACAAAGTATATGTCCTGAAGATATTTTCTTGATATAAAATACTGACATAAAGATACCTGACAGATTAAACCAAGACATTTACATTCATCGTGGGCTGCATCAAAAGAAATATGGCCAGCAGGTCAAGGGAGGTGATTCTGCCCCTCTACTCCACTCTGGTGAGACCCCACCTGGAGCACTGCATCCAGCTCTGGAGTCCTCAGCACAGGAAGGACATGGACCTGTTGGAACAGGTCCAGCAGAGGGCCACAAAGATGATCAGAGGGCTGGAGCACCTCTGCTATGAGAACAGGCTGAGGGAGTTGGGGTTGTTCAGCCTGGAGAAGAGAAGGCTTTGAGGAGACCTTATAGCAGCCTTCCAGTACCTGAAGGGGTCTACAGGAAAAATGGGAAGGGACTTTTTATCAGGGAGTGGAGTGATAAGATGGGGGGTAATGTTTTTAAACTGAAAGAGGGTAGATTTAGATTAGATTAGATATTAGGAAGAAATTCTTTACTGTGTACTTAGTGAGACACTGGCCCAGAGAAGTTGCGGATGCTCCATCCCTGGAAGTGTACAAGGCCAGGTTGGATGGGTCTTTGAGCAACCTGGTCTAGTGGAAGGTGTCCCTGCCTATGGCAGGTGGGCTGAAACTAGGTGATCTTTAAGGTTCCTTCCAACCTTAGCCATTCTGTGCTTCTGTGATTCTATATTCAGAAGTTACCTTATCAAAGGGCAGGTCTTTACAGGTCTCTGATAAATCTTACCTTACGAATTATATGGGGGAGGGGGAATCCCTAAAGGCACTGTGAGACCTTGCACATAGCTTCAGTTTCACTATTTTTGGATGTTACTTGTTGGATGTTCTGAGAATTTCCTTCAGCTAAGTTAGAGTCAGAGTTTTGTTTATTGCAATACTTTCAGTTAATCTAAAGAAAATCTGAACACTGAGAAGTTCATGTCTTTTTTGTATCTATCTGTATATAAAGCCAAGTGTTTACTGTTAGTAAAATTGAAATCTTACCAGTCTTATAATTGTTAGTTCAAATCTAATTATTATAGAAAAAGAATAATTCAGTGCAGAAAAAGTTTCAACAATAATGACAATAGAGTTATGAAGTTATAAAACACTTCAGTTTTACTTTTTTTCGTGGTATGTTAACTCTTCTACTGTTCCTCATAGACCCAAGGTCCCTGGCTTCATTCTGTTGTAGCGGGGTGTTATGGTGAGTTGTCAGGATCAGGAGTCTTTTGCTGTTTATTGCAGTAATAAATCTATACATAACTATTGGTTTATAACTAAACTTGGTTAAAAAACTTAAAAGTTAAAACTGTAGTCAATTTTTAAAACTAAAACTCAGTACATCCTAAATTGTTGAATTTCCTCTGGTGTATTGGAAAGGGGGAGCAGATTTTCTAATAGAACTCTAATCATATGTGGTTAATTAGTTTACAGTGTCTTAGGCACTCTGCAGCCACCTATCCTCCTAGTAGATTAAGCTTGTTATTTGGTGTTGAGACAACATTCAGGCCTGGTTTCTGCTTCAAAGACCTTACTGTCTAAGAGTAGATACATGACATGGAAATGAGAAGTGACAAGTGAACAAAAGAAACAGCAGGGGAGAGAGGGAGCACAAAAAGATATGGTTTACAGAATTATCGTAGAGTTTCTTGAAGGCATGTTTCATCTCACCTAAAGTTAGTCATCAAAGTTATATAGAAGACCATTTCTGCATGTGGTCAATGGAGCTAACCATCTGCTTTAATTTAATTTAGAAATCTATTTTAAAGTGGATGGACGACTTTCTGGATGTCACTATTTCTCTATTCCAACAATTGAAAGACCCTTGGCTTGTTCTATTCACCTAGTTTTCAGTTTGTAATGTTTTATATGACAGATCTTTGGTAAGAAAGACCATATGGCTAGCTAAGAAAGGATGACAAAGTAACAAGGCAATGATAAGGAATTGCCTTAGTGAAAGATCATGGAGGTTCATCTTGTTCTATACACCATTTTAGAAATGCTTTGAAGAATGACACAGATTGATCCCATTCTCCTTTCTTAATACACTTAAATTTAGGACCCTGTCAGCAGTGGCTTTTCTTACCTTAGAACAGTGTTCAGTGAGGAAATTCTCACTCAAGTTCAGCCCTTTGCTTTGACAGATTGCATAAAGAGGGTGCCTCGTGCTCCCAAGTAGCGATGCAACCATGCAATAAAGTGATTTAGTATAAAGATAAAGCAAGTGTTTTCTCCTAAACACATTAATGTCCAGTGGTAAACAGCCTCAGAGACCTGGCACAATGTGGATTTTCAGAATTCAGAGAACTCAACAACTCCAAGTTTGTGCACAGCCAGCTGAAGTTTACATATTACTCAGCTCTTACAAGCTAAACAGAGTAGGGGTGGCAATGCAGGAAACCTTGAAAATTAAGCCTCTGTATTAATCTGTGTTGAATGAAACTTCTTTCCAGGGGCTGGGCAGAAGAAGGAGAAAAATGTGACAGATGCCAAAAATGAAGTTTCAATTGTACTCGTAGACCATGTATTAGAAATAATTACTGGTTTAATATATGGCACTGTTTTACTTTGTATAGACATTTTGACATGAAAAAAAATCTTGTTTTCGTCAGGGAGTCTGCAAGATAAGTTCTGATTAGAAGGAAAAATATCAGCAGCCTATTCAGACTCTGCAGCCCTTAAAAAGCAGGCATCATACAAGTAATTGAGAACCCTTGGCTGAGGCATTCGCTTCTTTCTGTTTACTATGTAAGGAGTGCAAACACTTCTAGGCTCCTGAACGTTGCATAGGAAGATACTTAAGGCCTGTGAGTGTCTGAACCAGGCGTGAATTAAGTCTTCCCTGTGGGCATCACTATCTTTTCAGTATTCAGAAGGCTAGAAGTGTTTCCAAGGTTGTATGCCTATTGTGGGGAAAAGAAGAGGATTGGGACTAAACTTGGATGTGGGTGGTCTGGATATAGCCTGTAGTAACTTCAGAATGGGGGACTGTCTTCCAACATAAGGCTTTGATCTGTGGCTAAAACATCTCTTTTCTGTAAATGTCACCATTCTTTAGTCTGTAAATACCACCTACATGTGATGTAAGGACAGGTTTTAAAACGGACAGATATAATGCTCCTTTCTAACTCAGGGGGTTTATTATCATCTAAAAGACAACATTTATTTTTTTTCTCTTTTTTTTTCTTTTTCTTTATGCTGCAATGAAAAATGTAGGTGTAAAGCAATACTCTGCCAACAGCCTTTATACATCACATGTAGACGAATTAAAAATAATTGCTGGAAAATCTTTTACTCACATACACTGAATTCAAAATGAAACCTGTCCCATCACTTCCAGAAGCCTCCACAAACAGTCTATTCACCAGAAATTACACATGCTGACACACTACCCTTATGGTCTCAGAGGTATTTCTCCACACATTGTGTAAGCACATAGCAGCCTCCACCTTAGAAACTACATCTAGATATGTACTGGCCAGAAAAAAAACCCTCAGATCCACTTCTGCACCCTTACACTTAGACTCTACACACGGTCAGAGACATGCAGTAAAACATGCATATAAACTTTGCTGCATTTATTCAACACAGACTCACATTACAGAATCATGCTTAAAGAGCAGGTGTTATATATCATTTACATTTTAAAAAGTGAGAGATTTGTTCCTCTTCAGTTTAGACATTCTAGAGGACATTCAAGTACAGAAAGATGGAGGGAACTTATTGAAAAATGAGTGGAAGTAATGGATTTATTTTTTGCTTAGATAATATTTCCACAAAACTTGTGAAAAAGAAAATATATTTGATGAGCCAGACATAGCTTTTATCTGAAAATTTTGACAAATTGAAATTTTAAAGATACATTTTTGATTTGAAGCAAATGTTGCTTTATATCCACTTTTTCAACCCTTTTCAACAACAAAATTTGAAACAAAGAAATTTTGAAATATGATTTTTATTTGAGTAGGATTTCTGAAAAGGAAAATCCAAAAGTTTTATATAAAAAAACTTCAAGATAAAGATTTTTATTTTCTCCGAAAAAAAAATTACAAAACAGGGAAGCCTAAGTGAAAAGATGGCAATGCAGTTTACTGCTGACAGTCTGAATCCTCTTCTTAACGTATGAGCTCAAAAAGTTCACTATGGTTTAACCTTCAGGCTTTTCAGCCGCACCTCTTGAGTATAGAAGACCCCTCTTTATTGTTCTTGATTTGCTCTTCTGGATTTTCTTCAAGTATAATTAACTTACCATATGAGATCAACATGGATCAGAATTCTGCTCTTGGAAACTGCTGTACCACCCTCAAATCAGCTTCTACTGCTTATTTCACTCAATAGTCTTGTTTCTTTCCATGAATGTGTAGAGAAGTCATGATTTTAAATTCTACAGGGAAAAAAGAACTAAGATTTAGGAATATAGCTGGAAATATTCAGATTAAATTATTTTTCACTTGAAAATGCTGATACATTGACTTGAAAACCTTGGAGTTCTCATAAAGTTTCTTTTGTGCAAATTCTCTTTGTTCTAGACAGAGTTCCTATGGACTTTCATTCTTTGACAGAGTAGAACAATTTTCCAAATTTAGGGCTGGTAGAGGTTCTGGATTTGTGCAGTTTAGTGAGCAATAAACAAATAAAAAAATACTGCTTTTATTGCTACGGGTTGCAAGAAAAATATTTGAAATTCAGAAAAAAATCTGTCTGCACAAATAACCCCTGTATGTTTAGTTCTATTCAGAATTAGGATTTCCACCTGCAGCTCTGACAATATCTATTTTCTGAGCTTCAGTTCTTTTCTTCTCCATGAGTCAAATTTCTTATTTGTAAAACAGGAATAAGTATACTTGTTCTGATTATACAGAAGATGTAATTACAACTTAATGAAAACTGACAGAATTGCCAATTTCAGCTGGATATGGCTTGAAAGGAGAACTGAAATTGTTAATTTCTCATCAAGAAAAAAATATAGTTTAGATAGTTAGGACACATTTGAAACATTTCAATTGACTTTTTATCATTTGTATTATGATGTAGTATGTTATGGAACAATACTGTATGGTGTGTTATGCAATATTAAAACACAGAAACAGAAAGTAATTTCAGAATAAAGAGCCAAAAAGAAAGAAATAGCCTATTTCAACAATGTCAAATGTAGTATTTTGAATTGTGAGAGCTTTTATTCCATTTTTCTTTGGAAAAATATTATATTGAATCTGACCCAATTTTGTGAAGTGTTTCATTTCTGAGTGAACTGTACATTCCTGATGGGAATATAGTTTTGTCAAAGACTCTTCTACTTCCATGAAAATTGCTATGTAATCTAAGACTGAAAAGTGCTATATGAAGACCAAGAATTACTATGATGGGTCTGATCCCAACCAGGCTAAAGAAGGGCGACAGCTCAGATAACTTGCTCCTCTCCCTTTACACAGCTATGAAAATACCAAACGCACTCCTGTTTCTTGATCTCTGAAGGAAGGTTAAAAAGATCTGGTCTTGAATCCTGCACCAATTGATGCAGAAGAAACATGTGAGCAGCATAAGTAACAGAACCTTGTGCAGTATGGCTTTATTTCATGGCTGGACTTTCTGATGTCTTGTAAAGTATGAACATTGATTGCGGTGCTTCCTGTATGTTGTTGTTAAGGTTTGCAAGAAAACTATTTGAAATTGAAAGCCTTATAGCTCTGGTTTCCCATGTGAGGTCTAGTGTGACTATTAAGGATGATTTCATGATCCTACCCCTCAGATGATGATATGAATTAATAAAATGTCTTTTCTTTTTTCAAACATTTTCGTGGAACATATTAGAATTTAACAGTTGTAAATGCCTTCTGTATTACTTGTGCACAAAACTGAGTAACAGATTCACAAGCTGTTGAAGAGGGAGCATTGACACATGGAGAAAAAGAAACAACAAACTTGCATACATTGACATAAATACAGAATGTTATTTTTATCAGGTTTGTTTACTTAGAAAACCAGTCTCGAATATACATAAAGAAACAATTCTACAAGTTTGAGAGATGAGAATGTGTGAATTTTCCGACATCTAACATGCAAGTTGAACCAAGCCATAGACCAAAATAATACTTAGAGGAAGGCTGAAAGAATAAAATTTTATCAGTTTAAGTTGCATGAGAAATGTCTGTGTGTGATTGGAAGTATTTGGATCAATACTTGACTGAGAGCCTGGGCCATCTGCAGTAAAGCCATTGCCTGAGTGCTCAAAGTAAACACTTGATTCTGCCAGAAGAGGATGTGTATTCTAGGAAGTCAAAGTGTAATCTCACAGGGTGAAGCATCATGAAAAATCCAGTAGTTATGAATGAGTGACACTAGCAAGGATAAAACAACAGGGGATCTCAACCCTCCTGCTTCAGGGCATGAATTGTTTAAGAAAGATGAAAGGCATTTTCACCCCTTTTTCCCCGAAGCATAATACTGAACAATTGGTTCTTCTGGCTGCACGTCAGAGTCTGTTGCTCTCATGTATCAAACACTGACCATCACTGACGAGAGGGCAGTAGGAGAGTGGGACCCTTGGGTGCTGATTCTTCTTTGCACGCAAAAGCAAGGCATGTAGGCAGATGGATGCCTCAAAGCTGGGGAAAAGCTGTGTGGCTTCTTCTGAGACCTAGAGGTTGAGACATGCAGATCCCTGTGCCTTTAGGTTAAATAAAGTTTTGTCATCCTCAGCCTCTGAAGTGATTAAATTTGTCCCAGTATCATTACAAAATGGAATTAGCAGCAATTTATGGAGCCACAGTAGCCTGGGGGTGGTTTTAGCAGATATGGCTACACCACTCTAATAACAGGGGCTGAGAATGACATGTCACAATTACTCTTGGTGTTGCTGTTGATTTACATCAATGCAACAGTTCCATGGCAGCTATCATTCAGTTTTATGCTGATTTCCTGGCAAGTATTTCTGGGTATGTAAATGTTACCAAGGCTTTGGTATGTGCTGGTGGGTCGTGGAGATCGATCCATCATTTTGTGAAGGCAATAATGCACTGAAATTAGACATTAGAAAGAAGGTTTTTGACAATCAGCTTTCAAATGGGAGAACTGAGGATAAAAAACCTTAACACTTTTAAAAGCAAAGCAAACCTCTTTTCCAAGGATTGTGTAATGTTATATTTATAGTGGGAAGATACAGTACTTGGTGATTCTATGAGTCCTTTTCAAGTTTCTGTGTTTCTAAGAAAGACAAACCACACTTTCATTTCTGCTTTGTTTAACTGTGACAGTCAGAAACTGACCCTCTTAGTTCTTTATTTCCTCTTTTTTTTGACAGTTGGAAGTATTAGAAATTGAGCTGATCCTCTATGTAGTTTTTTTGTTGTTTTTTTTTTTTTAATGTCCCAAACTATAAAATCCATCAGACTTAGTGTCACAATAAAATACTTTCTTGATGCAAATTGAGGCCAAGTTCCCAGTGAACCTTAAGTGAGCTTTAGGTAATCTTTTGGCTTAGATAGAAACAGTATAAACACTGATTTAATTTCCCCAACACAAGGTAAATACCCATCCAGTCATTGTAGCAGCTAAGAAACAGGTAAAGGTTGTGTTGATGGAGACGAAGGCTGTGTCTGGTATCCATGTCAACAGACAGAAGGATTCCAAAGCTCAGATTAAAATGTATTTAATGCCAACAAAGAAACAAAACAAATGAGCATGAAGACTGTGGCATAATTTCTTCACTTCCAACAAGATTTAAATTAAAACCAAGAAATCCTTCCAATTCTTCCTACCTACCTTTCCTCCTATTCTGTTTCTACACTCATTTGAAAGTAGACGCTTCCTTTCTCTTAGTCTTTAGTTTCACTATATCAGTGCAGCACACAGGAGAGTGGCAAAATCTGTTAGATATCCCAGGCCTTTTATATCATACTCTGAAGAACAGACTCAAATGTGACCTTTGAAATGTTTGGAGAATTCATTGTGTAGAAGCCTTTTTTTGTTTGTTTGTTTGATTGTTTGGATTTTTTTCCACATGGAGTAGCCTGAAAACCTTGTCTCTCTTACCGGAAATAAATTCTCACTGAGCAGAATTAAATGAAATGATCCTTCCTTTGGCAAACTGAATATAGTTCCAGATTGGCTGAGAAACAGAATTGCAGGTTTGAGAATTAAAATTATTCCTTAACATGGAAACACTAATCTAAAATATTTAGTTTTATTTAATTTTATTTAATTTTACTTTATAATCCTTTAACAACCTTCTTATTGCCTCCCTACCTGAGCTCTGAATTTAAACATAGTTGGGAGAAGTGTTGCAAAAACACAGCAGCTTTAAAATTCTTTCTAAGACCCTGTGCAACCTCTCAAGTCCAATGTTATAATTGTCTGAACACTTAGATTTTTTTTCTTTGCAGCTTTCTTGAGCTGACATAAAGGTTGACAAGCCTGGTGACATAATGGCTATTATTTCAAGTAGTTTCTAAACAATATCATTTTCGTGCCCTTCTGCTTTCAATAAAATTATAGGTTTCTTTATTTTTTATGAAACAATGGCTCTCAGCTCCCATGAGATATTTCCCAGGCAAATTTCCGATGAGACTGCCATGACTTGCTATTAATGCAATTATTGCTGTTGACGTCAATGGAAGCATTGGCTATGCTGAGGTCTCCATCCATAGTGTTACTTGTGAGGATGGAGTTATAAACACTACCTTGTTATTTAGCCTGCCTGTGTAAACCAAATAAATAAATACAAACACTATGAAATAAAATAAGCTGCTAATTCCAGATACATTCAGATAAATAAGAGCAATATTTATAGAAATGCACTGGTGAGAGATCAGCTGT
Organism: Stercorarius parasiticus; assembly: GCA_013396915.1. Classification (NCBI taxonomy): domain Eukaryota; kingdom Metazoa; phylum Chordata; class Aves; order Charadriiformes; family Stercorariidae; genus Stercorarius; species Stercorarius parasiticus. The sequence continues at coordinate 87,671 of VWZL01004245.1, read as the reverse complement.
GAATGTGAACAAGGAGCTGATAAATTCTCATTACCTTCTTCGGGCTGACAACTGAAATGACCTGCTAGGCATCTGCTGGAAATTCAATCAGGTACCCGCAAATAGCAGACATCCCCTGCAAAAATCCAACATGTGTAGGGTTTCACTTAGTGTTTAGGTGTTCCATCCCTGTGCAGTCAGGAGTGGAGGAGGCCTGTCAAGATTTCAAGCTTGTCTAAGGCACAAGGAAACTTTAAAGGGCCTGCTTTTTCCCTTTTTCACCCCACTTAATCCTATTGTGAAGTTTGTGTGTCTTAGTTTCTAATAAGGGAATCAAAACTTACCTTTTTTTTTTTTCTTTTTTTTGACAAAACTTTATTTTTAATGTCCTTTAGCACCAGCCAAAAATAGCTCATAATTATAGGGCAGGAGGATATTGGCTCCAGTCAGATGACGTTGGCTTCACTCATATAAGTCTGCAAATGCTTAAACTGAAGGAGGAAGTGATAACCATGTCGGTGATAGGCACAAAGTTTTAGGTGGCCTTAGGAACTTTGTGCTGGATCCACCAATGCTGGAGAAACTGCCTCTCAAGTCAGAAATCTCTCTCTAGCTCTCAACTCATGTTCTGAAAAGCCCCAAACCCTCTTACTGAAACTCATCAGTATCCTTCTGCTCAGTTCTAAAAATTTACCCCACATTCCCAGTAAACTTACCTCCTCTGAGATCTCAGTGGTTTTCTTTTATTCAATTGCATCACATATGGGCTAAAAGAGGCTTCTTGTAGAGAAGAAGGAAGGACTAGTGTAGTCTAAGGCTGCATCCATCCAGGGGTTGAGCTTTTTGAGGGGCTGCTGGCTTTTTTTTTCTTTTTAAGATTACGACTGGGACCATTTTGTTACTAACATATACCTTAGTTTCCTATGTCAACAGGGGACTGAATTCTCTGAGTGGTCCTTTTCCATTGTGTGTGTTCTTATGCATTATAATGATATATACCATTACAACAAACAAACAAAAAACCTAAACATGTCCTTGATAGAATGGATAAATGTTTACCTATTCTGAAGTAGCTAATACACTCAAAAATTTTGCAGATGAGAGATATCCAAATGTACACAATTAACAACACTGCAGTACCTTTTACCTGGTTAAATCAACTATATATAGCAGAACCTTGAGCTCATTCAGGCAAGCAAAATGGTACTTATGAATTTTATCTGAATTTTCTGCTCCAGATCCTCACTCTTGAGCATATCTTAATAATTTAGTTGAACAACAGATTTGTCTGCGTATGACTATTTAGCAACACATTCTATTCTACTAAGTAGTCATTAGGCTGCCTGCCCTAATGACTATGATACAGATGTAGAATTCAAGGAACCTGGGTTTTATTCTGTCATTAATTCAATGCACAATTTTTGAACAAGACACTCTCTTACAATGAGAACTTGCATAACCATGGCTTATTCTGTGGTATAGGTGGATGACAGCTGTCATGTGCATCCAGCTACTCTTACCCTTGAAAAGTGCTTGTTTCTCTCCATTAGATATAAGAGGAACATAGACTGCTGGTCAGACTTACACATCTAACTTCTAGACACTTAAATTAGATCAATAATTCTGTCTGTATATTTCAGAAGGGATATTTGCATTAACAAGCAGTAATTCATAACCTCAAATCCTGCAGTGTGAATAGTGTCTAATTTAAAAAAAAAAAAAAGATAATTCAGACATTCAACCAAATAAGAAAAAATCCTTAGGGAAGTCCAAAGAAAAGCAAAGCAAAGAGTAATGCTAAGGTAAAGGACTCTAGCTGGAATATCATCCATCAGATAAAATGAATGATCCATAACATTATCAACCACAGATATGGAGAAATTTTGGGTTTTGGAACAGTTTTTCACCCTTCCTTTTATACAACAGACAGGTAGATCCATATATAATTTAAAATAAATATTTTGCCTTTAGGTTGCTGTGGTTACTCCAACAGATTTTGATGTTCCCCCTTTATCTCAAACCTTTTTTTCCCAATATCATTGTCCAGACTGGACACAATTTACTGTGGGATTGCATACTTGCTATCCTCAGAAATGGTCCAACCATGCTGCAACAGGAGGTTTTAATAGTGGTACAACACTACCTGAGTCATAGTTTCCATACCTTAGTATCCCAATTGACCATAAGTAATAAGGACCTTCCTCAAAACAGGATTTTGGAAATAAATTAGAGCCTTTGACTGATTATTTTTCTCAGTGGAGAAGATGGAGTTCTTTAAAAAGGACTAGTGATAATGGGAAAGCAAATGCTTCTTTTCAGGCAGCATAGCCTTGTCGGGCAAAATGAAAGCAGTCCAAATTGCTACTATGGTCAAGCTCATTTAACTCTACACCATAAGTTTATTTCACCCATTATCCAAAACCAAACAAGACAGACCAAAAATGCAGGACACGTTGGGAGCCAATCAGTTTTGTTTTTCTCCAGACTTAGTAGATTCATATATGGCCTATATTAATTAAGTACATAAAAATTTTGTGTTGAGTGAACTGGAAAAAGTGTAAGCCTTGGCAAAAAATGTAATTACTTTAGGAGATTCTGTTCCATGGACAGTCCCAGTGTTTGTCTGCAAGAAAACTTCTCTCACATGAAGACAAAATAGAGACAAAACCCCAAACAACAACAATAAAAACCCTTAGCTCCTTCTCTGATCTAAAATCACTAAAGTCACATGAGTCATATCAGTAACTTGATCAGATTCATATCAGAAGTTTGGGCAAAGTGAAATGTTTTCAAAGAATTCCCCTAACTCCAGAGGACGTTTTTCTAGCTCAAACTGTGATAGAAGAGAGACACTGAAATTGAGATCCTAAAAGCCTGACTGGAAAGACAAGAACACCTGTTTCAGTCCCCACAGCAAAAAGGAAGGGAAATTGTAATATCAAGCGATGACATATTTGAAGGTTGTATTTTTCTCAGTTCATTTCCATGGTGTTGGACTTGCCCTCTATGACAAGGTCTGAAGAAGATGTAGTTTAGGATGGTGGTTCAAGTGTGATAAAGAAGCTGTAAGTTGAGGATGTGAAGGGTTAGGTGCCCTTGAGGAGCGGATGGGCTCGAGTGCTCTGCAAGGACTGATGTTATTAAATTGAATTATTATTATTAGCACTTGTACAACATAGGAAATGGTTGAGGAAAAGAAGAGAAAAAATACACATGAGCAAAAGTGACATTAAAACGTTGCACAGAAAGTATTGCAAGAAATCTGCTAATACTGTGTAATTATAAATATATATGTAATGAACGCTTCAAAAATAAAGTTGAAGAAAACACCAGCATGCCAGATAATCATGATACCTCTTTCAGACTGTGTCTTAATATGTGTTAATAATATCTTAATATCGGTGCTGGTTACCTGCCTTCCCACAAATGCCTCCTTAACCCCTTGTAGCTGGGAGCAACGTTATGTGTCCCACTGAACAATCTTCAGTGGGAGTCAGCAGGGCCTTGCTGATATAGGGCAATTATGGTAGCCAGTTTACGGAGATAGATAATGCTACATCTAGATTTATATAAATAAATAAATATTTCCTGTAAATGTCTCTGAGTACACGTGTGTGTATATAAGTAGACATATATATGTGATTGTGCGTGTATGTGAGCACAGAGGAGGAAATATATAAATATATATTCAGGAAAGAACAGTTCTGCTTGGATTTGTTAAAGGATAAATGCACTCTATTAAATAGCAATCCCACTGTTTCTATCAGAAACACAGTCATGCAATAACCTTAAGATATTAGATCTTGTCATTTCCCACATCTTTTTTACTCTGCAGTCTGAGCTGTTTGGTCCATGATTTGTGTCTTTTTGATGCTTTCTTATCACTTATGTTTCAGATGAAGAAGAGGCAGAGGAAGGGATCTACTGTTCACAATGGCTTTGATGAACCTTGCTAGCATGTACACCAGAAGACAACATTACAAATTGCATATCACGGCAAAGGATTGATGGGGCAGTATCATGGTTTTGTCTGGGATGCAGTTGACATTCTTGTTGGCAGCCGGTGTGGTGCTGTATTTTTGATTTGGGAAGGGAGAGATGTTGATGGCATACTGATGTGTTTGGTTGTTGCTAAGCAGCCAAGGCCTTTTCTGCTTCTGACACTGCCCCACCAGCAAGTAGGCTGGGAATGCACAAAAAGTTGGGAGGAGACACATCCAGCACAGCTGACCCAAAGTGACGAAAGGGATATTCCATGCCATATGACATCAAGCTCGGTATATAAAGCTGGGGGAAGAAGACGGAAGGGTGGAACTTTCGGAGGTATGACATTTTGTGTTCTTCAATAACCGTTACACATGATGGAGTTCTGCTTTCCTGGAGATGGCTGAACACCTGCCTGCCAATAGGAAGCAGTGAATGAATTCCTTTTTCTGCTTTTCTTGTGTGAGCAGCTTTGCTTTACTTATTAAACTGCCTTTATCTCAACCCGCAAGTTCTCCTTATTTTTTCCATTTCTTCTCCCCATCCCACTGAGGTGGAGGGGGAAAGTGAGCAAGTGACTGCATGGTCCTAGTTGCCTTCTGGGGTTAAACCATGACAGGTAGCAATGAAAAGAGAACTCTGTACAATCATTATGTTTATATATAAAGTAGGTGGTGGAAGCTGCTACAAGACAACAACATATCTAATACAGAAATACGTCTACCTCTCCAAACCTATCATTACCTTTAGGTAGGCTTTTGCAGACTCTTCTTAACTAACCTTCAGGGTTTTGGACTTACAGTCATACTAAACATAGCTCCTAGCTTCCTTTCTGGAACTGGATCACGTTTGAAAAAAACAGAGAACATAAAGCTCACACTCTGCTTTGAGTGCATGCAAAGTGTATTGATAAATAATTGGTACACAAGCTCACACCTGCATTCTGTGAACAAATAGTTCATACAGTTTCCTACAAATACGATGAAAGTATGTGTTGGTTTAACCCCAGCTGGCAACTAAGCACCACAGAGCCACTTACTGTAACCCAGTGAGATGGGAAAGAGAATCAGAAGAGTAAAAGTGAGAAAACTTGTGTGTTGAGATGAAGAGAGTTTAACAGGTAAAGCAAAAGCTGCATGTACAAGTAAAGCAAAATAAGGAGTTCATTCACCATTTCCCATTAGCAAGCAGGTGTTTAGAACCATCTCCAGGAAAATAGGGTTGCATCATGCATAAGATTACTTGAGAAGACAAAATGCCATAACTCTGAGCATCGCTGCTTCCTTTTTTTTCCCCCAGCTTTTATTGCTCTGCACGTCATCTTATGGTTTGGAATATCCGTTTGGTCAACTGGGGTCAGCTGTCCTGGTTGTGTCTCCTCCCGACTTCTGAGCACCCCCAGCCTACTCGCTGGTGGGGTGGTGTGAGAAGCAAAAAATGCCTTGAAGCTGTGTAAGCACTGCTCAGCAGTAGCTAAAACATCCCTGTATTATCAACACTGTTTTTAGTACAAAGCCAAACCATAGCCCCATACCAGCTGCCACAGAAAAAAATTAACTTTATCGTAGTATAAACCAGCACAATGTACCACTACTTTTAAGTGTAACTTCTAAGTGGTAAGGAACACTGATGATATCTAAGTAAAATTATTTTTTAGTCTTAAGTATCTATATGCCAAGCACTTCGGTAATTTTGACCAGTTTCTCTTCACTGATTCACAGGAAGAAATTTTTCACTGTGAGGGTGGTGTGACACTGGAACAGGTTGCCCAGAGAAACTGTGGATGCCCCATCCCCGGAGGTGTTCAAGGCCAGGTTGGACAGGGCTTTGAGCAGCCTGGTCTAGTGGGAGGTCTGCCTGCCCATGGCAGGGGGGTTGGAACTAAATGACCTTTTAGGTCCCTTCCAACCTAAACTATTCTATGATTCTATAATTCTTCGATCCTTATAATGGCTATTTAATAAGAGCATATCTTAGAGAATAACTCATCTTTGTCACAGCTCATGTTCCCACTGTGTCCTTGTTATAGCGTTTCTCACAACTATCGGTGTTTTAGTGTTACAAAACTTGTTTGACAAAGAGCCAAAGGGATGATTAGAGCAACGTGCCATTCATAGTCACGCTAGCCATGGACAGTACCAAGGAGCTCTCATCCTCGACTTACCAACAAGTGGGGGAAGTCTTAGCATTGTGCACAGCATCAAATCATTCTACAGCAACAGCAGATCTGACAGCCCTGCATGCATGAGGTCCTCCATGGCCTGACAGTTTTAGAAGAACGTGCATTTCTGCTGGCCAAATATGTCAAAAATTTAAAAGAAAATTGCCAGGAAAAAAAACAAATCAAACCAAAGCCAAAAAATAAACCCCAAACCACTCCTGCCCCCCCGCCCCTTTTTTTTTTTCAGGAAACCACTTCAAAAAAAGGAAAGAAACTTAATAAAACTACACCGCTTGAACTGACAATGCCAGGTGGGTCGAAAATCAGGACAAGGGACAGACAGTGAATGAAAGAAAAAGAGGGTGGCAGGTAAATGAGAATGATACAACTCCCATTAAAGCTAATTGGATACCAGTCCATGATGCGCTTGGTTTATTTAGTCCAACCTAAACCTATTCCAAAGGCAAAGTTCACACTGAGGAAAATGAAAGCCAGAAGACCAATTGTCCCCAATCGCATTCCAAAGTTTGAGAGTCCATTTATCACAGCTCACTCTTTCTCTGTGTATGTTCATGTCTTCATGAATTAATGCAGGCCTATGTATGAAAATCAATGTTTCTTACACATATAAACACTGTGGATCTGAATCAATCTCTCAAAGCCAAAGAGGGTTAAATATTTAAACAAGCTGTGTATTGAAATGCATTTTTAATGCCATGAAGTCATTCTGATGAAAGATTACTCAAGAGCCTTCATTACTGAGTTTAGAGAGTAATGTGGTATTATTGGAACAGATGGCACAGCTGTGTGCAGCCTCAGCCTCAGCCCTCCCCCCCCGGGGTAAATCCAAGTGCCACTCCTGTGCAAAGTCATCCGCTGTCAGCCAATGGACTGAATGGATGGATGGCTGCGTCTAGCTTGCACATCCATACATGACAGCCAGGATGGCTAAAGTCTTTAAGAACAGGCTCCTTAAAGAGAACGGTGCCTTCTGTAATCCCTTGTTTCCTACATGCAGTGGAAGGCAGGGAGGGGAAGAGGGAAGCAAAGCCACAAGCATTGAGAATGGACTTGCTGTGCTGCTCTGTGACTTAATTGCTAGGATTATGTGGTATCATTATGTCAACTGCAATTGTCTCCGTTAATTTCAAGCTGGCATCTCCCCCACCCCCACCCTGCTTTTCTTTCTTCCCTCCCCCTTTCTGACTGAGTGAGCGTGGGTGTTGGGAGAGTGTCAAAGAGAGGGGAGAACCATCCGGACGCATTTTGATGATTATTAATTAAAAAAAACAAAGGAAGAAAGAGGTGAGTGTGAAGTCAGGGTCTGTGCTGTGGCAGTTCAGGAAAGGATTAGCTGCATGACTATTAACACTGTCACAGCTGAGGGAAGAAGAGCCTCTCACTTCAGGAGGGTACTTCTGGAGCTTCCCCTTGCATTGAGTTTTCAGTTACATACAGGTACAAAGAATGCCAGTTTATGATTGAGGTCCTGGCTTCTAGATTTGTATGACAGGACCAGATTAATCACATTCCCTTTAGTCTATATTTGCAATATGGCATATAAAGAGGGTGCACAAAGACTCAAGTTGCCTCTCTCCTGGTCTTGCACTGATGTAATTCAATTGGTTTCTGTGGAAAGATTTCTAGTTTATGTGTGCACCTCTTTATACGCCTAGTGAACCTTTCAGAACCCTTAGGTTAAAGGGTTCTGAAAGGTTAATATTACTGAAAGGTTAATATTACAGCTACTCAACATCGACAACATTCAGCCATGCTGCATAGTATTTTGGAATTGAAGCCAGAATCCAGACTAAAGGAGAAGTAAGTTTGGGCAGTGTCTGCTAGAGAACCATTGGCCTCATAGAGTCCATCAAAGCATCCTCCCATAGATTTAAGCATCTACAGAGAGCTGAAGTACCTACATGGGTGCTGAATATCCAGGATGGAACCAACATGTTAATTTTTAAACCTAGAAACTAACAGTAAAGATACAGAGCCTTTAGTGATGCCCACTAAGTTCTGTGGTTCTTCCAGAGGTTTCCTTTCTGATATCAAAAATATCTCTCTCCTTATTTAAACTGTCTTTCTACGGCTCTGCTGGTGCTCTTCCTCTATTAAAGTCTTTTTATGAGTGAAAATGGCAAGGATGGAATTCAATATTATAAGGGAGATTACATAAATGACTTGTATAACGTTAGCTCTTCCTTACCACTACTAGAGAATCTTTATTTCATATCTGTTAGGACTGCATTTACTTTTTCCGTAGGCACATGGATACTTCAAAGTCAAGTTGTGATCAAATAAGACAAACAAGTCTTTCTCTTCCTTTGCACTTTACCAAGTAAATAAATTCCTGGCTTTTTGTAAAGTTTTAGATTTTTAATCCTTCAGCATACTATCTTATATCCAGTGTCACTTCTATTACTTCAGTTTCTGAGGCTCTCTCTTTCTTTTTGGATGGTAAATAGAAACTTTTCTTCTTTAGCATTCCCTCTTAATTGTGTATTACTAGGAAATTTCTTTACCTTGCTGATCACTTACTTTGCTGGCCATGCAAGGTACTGCACGAGCGTCAGGTCATTCCCAAGCACAAATACAGGCTGGGTGAAGAATGGCTTGAGAGCTGCCCTGAGGAGCAGGACTTGGGGGTGTTGGTGGTCGATGAGAAGCTCAACATGACCTGGTAATGTGTGCTTGCAGCCCTGAATGCCAGCTGCATCCTGGGCTGCATCAAAAGAAGCATGGCCAGTAGGTTGAGGGAGATGGTTCTGCTCTTCTATTCTGCTCTTGTAAGACCTCACCTGGAGTATCACATCCAGCTCTGCTGCCCCCAACATAAGAAGGACATGGACCTGTTGAAGTGAGTTCAGAGGAGGGCCACAAAGAGGATCAGAGGGCTGGAGCACCTCTCCTGTGAGGACAGGCTGAGACAGCTGGGGTTGTTCAGCCTGGAAAACAGAAGGCTACAGGGAGGGACTCTTTATCAGGGAGTGGAGCAACAAGATGAGGGGTAATGTTTCCAAACTGAAAGAAGGTAGATTTAGATTAGATATTAGGAAGAAATTCTTTACTGTAAGGGTGGTGAGACACTGGAACAGGTTGCCCAGAGAAGCTTTGGATGCCCCATCCCTGGAAGCGTACAAGGCCAAGTTGGATGGGGCTTTGAGCAAACTGGTCTACTGAGCGGCATCCCTGCCCATGGCAGGGGGGTTGGAACTGGATGATCTTCTAAGGTCCCTTCCAACTCTTACCATTCTATGATTTGAAACATAATTATCAAAAAAACACCAAACACAAAACTAATTTTTGCTCTGTTAAAGTTTTTAAACTAAGATTTCAGAAATATCAGACAAGTAAATAAAGCATCAAATGAAGCTCAGAGAGAGGAAAATACATTACAATAAGAAAAAGGATTTTACTAATTTAAATCCTTTGCTCGTCCAGGTGGTTGTAAATAGCACCAGATTTAGGAATCCAATATAGGTAGATTTATACTAGCAGCTTGGGTTGCCAAATGTAAAGTAATACGGTTATATCTGGTAACCTAAAATTTGTATTCTTTGTGCACTCAAATTGCTGACTAATGTCACTTAATTTTCAGTTCACCAAAGAAAGTTATGTTACCTAACTTTTCATTTGGATTAGGCTAAAAATATATGAGCAAACAGTTACATTGCTCAGCTGACAAGCAATAACTTCTCAAACTGACACAGTTCTATTGATCTCTAAACAATACTGGATGGCAGTGATTTGTAGGCATCACAGATAAGGTAGAGTTTTAAGTGGGGATTTATAAAAGGACACAGAGGTGGCAATGCAGATTTTGATTTTCAGGGTTCTACAGCAGTGAATACTTGATCTCAGGAAGGATAGTATTTACAAGGAAAAAAGAAAGGAGAATTTTTTTTGTTTGTTTAAGGAATTTTTCAAGCACTTTGGAACATGGGAATTTGCAAACTGGTTTAGAAAAAAGGGCTGTTGAGTCCTGCCTTGGACAAAATCTAACATTTTCCCTTCAGATAAATTTGCAGCATCATTCCTGGAGCTACCCAAAGAGATATATTCTCATTCTCTAATGCAAACTTGCAGAATGTTGCTGGCAAATTTAAAATAAGAACCTAATCCAAATGTTATGCAAGTGTACTTTAACTTTTCTACTTGCTTTATGTGGTTTTAAATCAATGGCATTTCCTAGAAATCAAAAGGCTGTAAGGGAGATTAAAGAAAATGGAAGGATTCAAACTAAGATACAGCACTCGGAACTGTGATGATCATCAGACATTTTAATGGCCTTAACAATTGCTGAAATTTGTGTTGAACTGAATTGCCAGGCAGACATGGAAACAAGTTGAGAAGGTTCTACTTTGCTAAAAGAACTCTCTATTAACAGAGTAAGATATCACTGGAAATGGAGGCTTCATGTGAATTGAAGCCTCTTTGCAAAGCAAAGCAACTCTCTATGATGACTTACATGCTTTATCTTCATTATAGGTTTTCCTTATTTTCCCTACACATTCTCATGAAAACAAACAACCACAAAGACCCTGGCTCCATGGCTTGCTGGACAAAGTCTTGTGCAACAGCTGGTAATGCTCCCATCTGACTGTCTCTGAGTCAAATCTGACCCAAAAGCTCCTCACTGCAATAGCTTGGTACTGAGAAAATTACATAGTATCTTGGTTACTGCAGTGTGTTAATCTAACTACACAGCTTCTGTACCTGTGATGGTTTATGTCTTTTAAGTTTCAAGCAGGGCGTCTGCCCATGGAGACAGGCCCCACATTCGTGGAACTGCTTCAAACCATCTTGAATTTCCAGAAGTGCTGTCTTCAGATTTCCACTTTATTTATGTGGCTTCCATTCCATTTACAAGGCTGCAAGCATTAGTATAAAGAAGCTGGCAAGCAGAAACCCTTTTTGGCTGGAAAGGTAATGGAATTTTGCTCAGTTATTTTACCAGGAATAGAGGATGATTAGCACTAATTACAGCTTGAGACTCTGAGAGAAATTTGGAGTAAAAATGCAAGATGTCCCTTAAAAATAACTGTTGCAGTAACGATGTTATTTGTCTTGAAACAAACAAATGGAAAAGGCTTTCTGTTTACTGGACTTATTTTTAAAGCGTCATTTCATAATATACTTGAACTTCATAGAAACTGATTCATATTTTGAATCATAGAAGCATAGGATTGTCTACGTTGGAAGGGACCTTGTTCTGTCACTTGGGGTTCAAGCTCACCAGTAATTTCAGAAAGAATTGAACAGCATTGGGCGGGCAGCAGAGAGAAACACAGAATTGCTAAATAGTGTAACCATACGTATTTATCTATGTAAGAAGGAACTAGAAGAAAACAAGCTAATTTTCCTAATGCTTACTGAGGGACATAGTCAAACACATATCTGCCCCACAGACACAGTGACTGACCCATAAGCTGCTCACCTTGTTTTATTGCTCCTGTAAGTGATATTGGCAGTATTCTACTAAACTGAAAAATACTCAACCTGCAGTGTAAATAACAGAGAAGCAGACACTAGCCTTTAAAACAGCAGTGGCAGCCCTGCTCACAGCATGGAGGCCTGAGCAGCTGCAGGTGTGCAATTCAGAGGTGACTCTGAAATCCAAAATTGCTACAGCTTTGCTATAGCAGCATATAGGAGTTTACATCTTGTGAGGAAGTTCTATCTACACACGGAAGAATCTGTGAAAGGCAGCCATCAAGGACAGGCATTTGAATTTTATTAAGGAAGACAGAGCTATTAAACTGGAAGTGCCCTAATGGACTACAGTTGCAGCTGTGCTTCTCTGTGGAATGAGCAGAACTGTCTCACAAAGGGAGGTGGCTAGTTATTTCACATTCAGAAGGACATTCCTACTTAAAATTCATACACTTTAAAATCAGTGCTTCAAAAGTATATATATAATTTTTCTAATATGTTATTTGACTTTTTAAAACACTATGATTAAAACAGGCATCTTTGTCCCATTGGCAGCTGATGACAGAACTCACTCTTTCCCATTCAATATCTTCAGCTTGAGTTGTATAAAAAAGGAAACACTAAAATTCCAATCTTTTCACCATCTATGTGTTCTTCACCACTACAGCCTACCCCCACTAATATCCCTTTTTTTTCCCTTAATTTCTTCTGCAATAGAAAATAAACTCTTCAAGGCTGGTTGTTTTTTTTTTTTTTCCTAATCAATGACTCTCAGGTGCTGGGACCCTGAAGCAATACTTCTGGCACATGGGGCAAACAGATGTTTTTGCAAGTGAGGCCTTGAGTAATTCCAAGACAACATTCTTGCAGGTGAAACTGAAAAGTGTCTCTTGTGTTAGAACAAGAATATCTACAGCAGTGGTTCTCAACCTTGGAGAATTGGAGTGCCACTTCATCACTGAATAGAGCCACATGCTAATTATCCTTCTACTGCATTATGCTGTTGCATCATTTTTGAGTCACTATGAGAAAACATTGTATGGTGATTTAACATGTCATTAGGTCCAGGATGATAAATCTTTATAAACAAAAAATAAAAATATTAAGAAAATGGTGATTTTACCCAGGGTACTTATCCAGCATGTGCAGTAAGTCAACATCATTGTACTTTGCATTTTCAGTTTCTAAGCCCTTCTCTGCCTTTTGTTAGGAGCCTTCTTCAAACTGCTTTTAAGTCAGTGGAAAGTTCCTGATGGCGTACATCAGTTTTGGAATGGACATTAAAAGAGTTAAAACAGCATAAAACACTCTGAACTTTAGTCTGAATATCTACTTACTGTTTTCTTTTTATACCAATGATTTTCCTCATGCTGTGTCAGAAAAATGCCTTTCTTGCTTTTTTCGTAAGGCATTATGGCTTACATGGTCACACTGTCTGAGTGATACTGAATTGGTCCATGTCTCTGCAATATCACTGAACCCTCTGGCCAATTTCAATCAAATTTGACAGAAAATGTAGAAGTCTGAGAGATAATTCAGTTCCTAAAAATACTATGAGGAAAGGCAATGAGTATAAAACATGTTTTTTTCCCTTATTAGTTACTGAAAGAAGGGCGTAATGTGAATTCACTCCATATCCAAGGTCCCTTCCATATTCACTGCAGGAATCTGAGTGAGAGAGACACAAAAAAGGAGGGAAAGACAGATGTCATGAGACCTGAAATGAAAAGCAAAGCTTCATTTCAACATTAGCCCTCATTTAACGCCCGTGAATATATCTACAAGATACAAAATCATACATAACCTACTCTCACTCAATCTTTTGTTCACAGGACGTGTTCTTTGAGTACCATTTTGCACAAGGGATACTTTTGAGCACAAAACATATATAAGAAATATAATATAAAAGTGGTAGAGAAGAGAGTTCTTATGGGGCAACTGGTGCAAGTAATTTAATACCATTGTTTGGACTGAATCTGAAGGGCTTACAAGTCAGGTCTGCCAGTCTTTCCTACCAGTGAGAAGCAAGATCAGGGGGCTGAGGAGTGCCTCTAATGACTTCTGGCCTGGCACAGGGGCCAAACTCATCTGATTTACTTTCTGAGATATATTGAGTATGATTACAGGTTCTCCGTACAGACAATAAAAGAGTTCCCCTAAAAGGTGAAGCATCCTTTTGGGAGAGGTGTTCCACTTAATGGCAGCTCATAGTATCCCTTGGTATGGAAGGGTGGTGTAGTAGGTTGGACTAAAGCAATTGTAAAGGCTTCCAGATTGACCTTAAATCCCAGGTCTACCCACATACAGATTTTAAGATGGTTAATACATTACAATTCATAGGATATAACAGAATGAGACAAAGGGAGATTATCCTAGGGTGAGATCTCATCTAGCAAGACCTATGAAGATTAAAAAGCAATTGTACCCATGTGGCTAGTCTGTACCTGAGGTAAAGCTGGTAGATCACTGGCACTGAGCATATTCTACTGCCTGATATATGCATCCCCAGAGAAATAGTCTCAAAATGAACTCTGAAGTCAGGTGCGACCATGGTAGTAAGGCTTGCTGAAAAACAAAAACTATAGAAATTTACTGAATCAACACTCATTTAAATTAAGTGATTTATTTTAGGTAGGAGAAAGAAATTGAAACCTTACTGCTTTCACTTAGAAATTCTTAGTAAGGGAGCACACATAACAATGCATTGTAAAATTGTTGAACAGTGGAAGACTGCTTTTATAGAACAAAAAGGAAGGAAAAAAACCACACAACTTCTAGTCTAAATAGCTTAAAGTGATCTGATCTAACTTGAAGTACCAAAATGAAATACTTCCAGGTGTAATCACCTCGGTTTTCCTCAGTAGTTGGAGAAGAAAGACTTATCAAGAATGGTTAAGGTACCAGGTGTATGGAAAATACATTTGCTCAGCATTCAGCGTCTGAATTTCATACATCTGTTCACAAAGCTGAAGAGACTTCTATTAGCAAACTTCTGCTCCTTGTAAGGACATTTAAAGCAGGATTCATCTCAGTTAACTTTAAGTGTTGGCTTAGCCAAAGCTAATTGGCTCAGCTGCCTTTGTAGTCAGTGCAGTCAGAAACAGACTCCTCCGGAGGGTGATACATTTCAGCTGTCGTAGAGCCTAGTGAATCACTGCTAAAGACACCTCTATGATAAAGCAGTCTTAGACTTTGATAACTGTTAGAAGTGTAGATGAAAAAGTGGATGACTGTCTTAGGCCCAGTCATACCTTTAACCTTTTTCTGTTTACCTAACCAGATGGAGCTCCTTGAGTCTAGCAATAAAAGCAGGTTTTCACTCAATTTTGAGGTTCTTCTCTGCTTTCTTTCCAGTTTGCAGATCTCTTTATTGATCTGTAGAGATAAGAAAGGAACACAGTATTCCAATCACAGCTATACCAGTGTTAAATAAAAAAATGTTGCAACTGGCTTGGTCTAATTTGCCCTCTCTGCATGTACAATTTTCGCATTAACCCTTTTGACCACTGTGATAAAGTCCTTTCCAGAATCACCCATTCCCAAAGTTGTTTCCCTGCTCTCTAAGAATAGCTTATGTTCCTAATTTCTGAAAGTATAGTTTTATATTTCATTATGTATATTTATACTTTTATGTACATTCAAATCCATATAGATGCATATATTTGTGTGTGTGTGTGTGCCGTTCACTTGTCAAATGATCTGTTCCAAAGGCTTTTGCTCTTCATTTTTAATGGTCCCTATTAAGAAAACATATCCAGGGACGATGTTCTGCTCAAAAACATTTATGGGGATTCCTCAATTTCATTGCAGTTTGAGACCTAGCCTATTTTGAAGATAACATGTTGACTTTGTAGTGCTCAAATTTCTTGACAAAACCATTTCTGATATCAGATTGAATCTTCGGAAATTTAAACATTAGATAATAAGAATTGGCATCATCACTCTTCACTTGTATTTTACAAAAAAGCATCAAATTACTGCAGGTCTGTCTTTATAAACCAATTTTATTTGATATTAGTTATATTACCTTCCTTTAATTCTATGTTAATTAAATCTTATATTAGACATTTTATTGTTTGCCTTAGGTTAACTTTAAACTGACAAAAGGACATTTATCAGGGTCATCCCATTTTCTTTTCTAAACGTTTCTGTACCTTCAATTTTTCCAGATCTTTAGGGATTTTTCTGTGTTACAAGAGTCCCTGCTATCCATTACATTCCAGAGGAAACCTCACCCGGGTCTTTTGAAACTTGTGTGTAAATACAAGTTTTGTATTCCCCCAAATTTTGGGGAAGTCCTCCTTCACTTTCTCTATAATTACTGTTGGAATACAAAGTATTTCAGTTCCATCTCCCAGTGATCTGAAAACAATTTCTATCTTTTCCCCAAGTACAGGGCAGAAATACATTGACTCATAAGTACCAGTCAATTAAAATTTCCTTTTTTTTAATTTTTTTTTTTTTTAAGATGGGTTGCCATTCTCCTTTCTCCCTTGTCCACTGTATCCTTCTTTAAAAGGTTATATCCTTATATCCACTTATTTTAAAATTCTAGTCATGAAACTCTTCCCACCAGGTTTCTTTAATACCAACTAGGTCAAATTTATGCTCATAAATGAGCAATTCCAATTCCCTGTGTTTATTATCCAGGCTCCAAGCAGTGGTGTACAGGCAATTAAATAATTTCTTCTCCTCATGTCCTTCAGTGTCTTGATTAATTTGGTTCTCAACATTCTGATTTTGTTCTAAGTGAGTACACGTTTGTTCCTGCTTTTCACCTTCTTCTTTTTTTTTTTTCTTAGTTTAACACCTGCCTGACTACAATTATTTACAATTATTTCTTTGCAGTAATTTAGTTTTAATCAGGATAAACTAATTGGCCAAACCTAAAACTTTACACAAGAATATACAAGTTTCAATTAAACTCTCATCTAAAAATATTTTAATTCCCAGGATAATTTTTGTTCAGAAGCACAAGGCCAGAGTAGCCACTAGCTAGGACATATATTGAGTTTTGAATACAATTTCCCACGAGAGTGTTCTAAACTGCAGGAATTTTTTTTTCAAGTAATCAACTTTCAGTCTTTCTAATTATGATTTTTCCAGTGGGCATGTTTGCATACATATGTGTTTAGTTGTGGATCTACAAATTAAGTAATAATTTAATGTATGATTTGATATTCTATATGGTATAAGAAAAATATTTGAGCCAATATAATTTTGGCATGTCTTTTTGGCACATTTCACTTACTCTCATTTAAATATACACCAACCCACATACACTCAAATATGAAACTTTAGGCCAAATACGGCATAGGGAAGTGTTTTTAAATGAGTATTTCTTCATATGGGAAAATGACTTTGCACTCTGAGCTTTTCTAGACAGCTTGCTTGTCCAGAAGCTTTGTTCTAATTTCTGAAAGAGAAGTTATCCAAAATCTAAGAGCTCTCATTTAAGGCAGAACATGCACAGATTTCATTGACAAAAGTGTTACAATTTTAGGGGGACCGTATTTACACCGTTTTTCACTTCATGTGTTTTGCCTTTACAAGACAGAAAGAATCTCCGAGAAAATTGGATGGTTAATCTTCTGTTGTAGCCTTCTTTTAAGATCCCTGAAACGTCTCATATACGTTGTATGACATTTCAGAAGCATTGCCATTAAAGAGAATATACACTATCAGTAACAGCTAAAAGACCTTTGCATGCTAACTTCAGGATTTTCTACAAGTTTTTATCCACGTCTCTAGTGCCTTGGCATGGGAAGACTTCAGGCTGTCCTGCTCCTTGTGTTTCAGAATATTGTTTCTATTCCTGATAGTAAAAAATATCTCAGAAGCTTTGGCTATCTCATTCAGATGGACACCTCATTTTACTAGGATTTGAGTGGAACCACTACCCACAACTGTACATGATATTTATATATTTCCAGTTTATTTCTGAACTGTGTCTTTAGACTTTTTCCTTATTTTCCATATTGAAGATCTGTTGATAACAGAAATGGCTAGGCATGCAGAGCTCTTGCTTATCCTTTTCTTTCTGACAGTATATCTGCTCACCACCTTGTCTCTAGTCATAGGGAATGGTGATTAAATGTGTTGCTTATGCTGGACAGTAGCTGCTAGCCTCCCACTCCAATGCTTCCCTCACCCTCTCTTGTTTTTGTGGATTTTCCTTCCTAGAATCAAAGAGCATAGTCCTTGTTTGCCCAAGAATTGTTACACTCTATGATTCTTCATAAAATCAGAGCTCTGGTATTTACTCTTCCAATGTAAAATCTCTTCACTTTGAATACAGTTCAAATATCAAAGTTCTTTATATTTTTGAGAAGAAAATTAATAAATAAAAACAAATACATTCATTCATTCGTTCATTTTTCCAAGTCAGAACTAATCTTTCACCACAGCATAACACAGTTTGTGCATAACACAGAACACAAAAAAAATCATAATCCTTTGCAAAATCTTCTGTTTGTTTCCTCATAAATTCCCTTTGTAACTGGCTTATTCAGTAACACTCAATGCTTAGCTCTACCCCTTTATTAACAGTGGAGAATTAATAATTGATTGATAGCATCTCAAGTGAAATTAGGACCCAGCATTCTGAATAAAAACTACCTCCATACCCACCACCCATTTGAAATCACAGCAATACCCCTTAAACAAATCCTGAACCAGGAAAGAATCATAACCAATACAGTTTCACAAAAGTAGAATGTCTGCTAAGTTAATAATGGTTTGTAAACCACTTTTTCTGCAGGAAAAAAATTGCAGATGGAATGAATTAAAGAAATGTACACTACTGCGAAGGAGATGCTGCTACAGTTAAGAACATGCAGCTGTTTGGTGAGGGAGGAGGGAAGAGTAAGCTGTTTTTCACGTACTGAAAACATTCAAAGCCTTGTGTGCTTTTGGTATCATCCAAATGTAATTTGAGAAGCTCACTTCTAATCTAGTTTGGGCTCTGATGATAACGGCTTCATTTTATACAATCAGAGCCATTGCTGAGTGACTTTGCCTTCCCCTACATCAAAGGTAATTATTATTTTTATAGTTCAATTAGCAAACATTGCATTTCTGTTTTCCTTGTAAAGGTGGTGCCACCTAATTTAACAATAACATACTTATCCCTGATGCCCTCTCAGGGACATGATGTTATTATAATAGACTCTTTTGGACCTATTGATTCCTAGGAGCAAGTTTCCTTCCAATTTGCACCTTTCAACCCTTTTCTTTAAACTTGCACTAATAGGGCAATTTGCCAGCTGCAGATCATAGCTTGCATTTTTTAAAAAGAAATCTATAGAGCATTTTGCACCAGGACAGTTCTATTAATACCTTTTTCCCTTACTGACCAGAAAGAGCAAAGATGTGTCTATTTCTTTGTATATAGATCCAAGGAAGAGGTGATTTTCCTTTACTGTAATAATTATTTTACTGAGATTTCCAAAGGTGTTCATGTCCTGTCGTCAAATGAAACCAAGAGTTTCCCCGCCCACCCACCAAAAAAAAAAAAAGGCAGTCAAAAGCAGGAAAAGGACTATTGCATTAGGCGAGCTCTAAGGAGATTTATCCAGAGCCTGTAAGACTGATCAGAACTTCTGATTTATTTACAGAGGTTTGACATCGGGTCACCCATCTCTCAAGTGAGCTTTCTAATCACTCACACAGGTGAATGTCTGTCAGTTACTCAGTCCACTACGTGTTGATATAGTTTCCTAAAATGGAGTAGTCTTAAGGTAATCTCATGTATTTTTAGGCCCTAATACAGGATGCTTAGTTGCTTTGTCATCCCTGGAGAGTTAAATGTGCGAGAAGGAACTACAAGGGTCAGTCAAACTTTGGATGGGCTGGAGCTACCTCTGGAGAAAAAAATACCTCTCTCCTCTGACTGCAGGCTAGGCTAACTGGATTGAATCTATGACAATAACATTTACAGAAAAGAATAAAAGAACTAGTATGATGACCATGTTTATTAGAATAGTCATCTAGAACATGAATGTTTTTTCTCCTTGATCTGATGTAATCAGAACCAGATTTTTAGCTTGATCTTTCATAACATAATACCTTAACTATTTTATTATGATGTGGGATCTTTTCTAGAGTTTGAGCTTTGCCCAAAAATTCCACTGGGAATCTGAGATGTTTTTCTAATGACAGTTTAGTTGAAACAGGTATGTCTCTGTGGGAAATTTATGACTCTACCAAAACATTTTCTCATTAAAGAACCTGTTTTCAACTGGGGGCAGTGAAGGGAGACAGCATGAAAACTCAAAGTCCTAAGCAGTTTCTTAGGAGGCTAATCTCCATTCTGCAGGAGTTGATCATAATTTACAGTTGCCCTAGGTACTCTGTATTGTACTTTTTATTTTCCTGGCTCCTGAGATGGTGGGGAATCCTGAGGAATGTTGACAGGCTGCCTCCTGGGGTTTACAAAGACTATTTCTTCATATTTTTCCTAATACCAGTTCAGCCAAAGCTTGTCTTATGCTTCCCTTTGTTATGACACTAGCAAAATATCCTGGTGTTATGTGGGAGACCCCCATCACCTTGCTTCTGCCTTAACCTTTAGGCTCTAGCTAAATGTGTTTAAATAAGTCTTTGTCACGTTCCACTAGAGCATGTTTGCATCGATTATGCACAATTATATCCTTGCATCATGGCTATTCACCTGTGCACACTAGCCCCTACCAGAGTGATTTATTACCAGCTAAATTGTTCCTAGCAGAAACCTGTTTATCACTGTCACATGTGTAAGCAGCAGATATGAGTATCTGTATGATCAGCCTCTGTGTGTGTGCACGCGTTTGAGTGTGTGTGCATGTGAAGGCACGTAATCTTGGGGTAGATGAAGGCACACAAGTTCATGGACATTTCTGATTGACTCTGTCAAGTCCATCCCCAGTCCTCTACCACCCATCACTGCTTTCCAGTTTCATGCCATTTCTAGCACAAAAATTGGTGATTACAGAAATCGCTGTTGATCCTGATGTAACTTTATTGATCCCTTTCAACCTCTATCCATATAAAGTCATTGACCAGGTTCTTAAGGAAACAAGACAATTAATCAGAACACCAGTTAATTAAAGATCCACAATGACACTGGAAACCTTCAGAAATGATGGAAGGACCTTGGAAAATAGGGACATTTTAACTCTCAGAAAACATGCTTGCTTACGGTTCTCCTAGCACTTGTCTCTCAGATTTTAACAGGAGTGGACAACTCAGGGGACTGTTTAACTCGCTACAGAAAATGATACTTTACTCTTATGTGTGTCTTACTGCTCTTCGTTAACAAAAAAAGGGTGCAAAAAAGTCATAGCAATCATTTGCTTCACATCAAATTTTAAATAAAGATACATTATGAAGTACTAATGCCTTAACTTTTTACAAGTCAGATATCCATTGAAATATCTTAAAGAAGCCAGCTGAGTGATACATGTAACGAAGGACAGGAGCCTAGATGTGTTGTTCCCTACCTCCCCTTTCTTTTGCTTCACAGCACACTACCTCTCCACTTCAAATCTTGTGCTCAGTTGTACCTAGTTGTTTCACTTTCTGGTGTGATGGCTGTCAGTGATCATCCACTGAACTGGTAGTCTCAGACCAGTAAGCACATCAAAGTGCACATCACACAGCTGGCACTACCTGGTACCCTGGCTGGCAGTCCCAGATGAGTGGTGGAGGATCTGCACTCTTGCTCTGCAAAATGATCCCTGAAGAAGAGTTTTTATACATGATAATGAGTGTACATGAATGTGATGAAGGAAGGCTTTAGGGCAGGGAGCGAAGCTCCTATTTTGCCCTTTACCTTTTTAGTGACTAAAACCATACGGACATACCATTGATAGGAAATGTAGGCAATGAACAAGTTCTAGATTCAGATTTTCCTGAAGTCCCTGAACAGGCTATCTACCCTGAACAGGTATCTATTTGATCTGTATTTATTTAATAAATGTGTCCCCATAGAATACTTGGCAATGGCTTAAAGTAAAGAAATACATTTAATTTATTGATGCATCAATCATATAGGCATTCAGCCCAGTGGCCTAGAAGCACCATGTCCTCTGCAGCCAGGGTGAAATACAGAGGATTAGTCATTCCAAATCTGAAATGAAGGCATCACGTCCCTTTTGTTCCAGAAAGTAATTGACTTTTAACTGGTTTTAATGCACAGATTGCCAAAATATGCTGCCAAATTATTATAGCTCCAGAGCTGATGAAGTTTTTTGAAATACTAACACTGAGTTTTATGGGATTTGGCAAAATTATCCACTATACAAGTGTCAGAACTTCTGAGGAGAGTCTATATTTTGTAGCTAGCATGATACTATCCCATATATTTTTAAAGTCAGCTTGTGCTCTTTTTGTTAAAAATGTCTTGTTCAAAGGTCTAGACAGTCATCAAATGTTCAACAACTGAGAATGGTGGTTTTGTTCTGAATCCTCTTTAACTCATGTTTTGTAAGCTGGACATATCTGTGCCTTATCCAGACTTTGTTTATGGAAATCCTTTAAAAATGAAACTTCTCTGCCCAATGGGCGGAAAAACATTTCCCAAGCTTGCTGTTTAGCAGTACAGGAAGATAGGTATTTGAAAACATCCCAAAGGAGATTCTGCATGGCTACATTTAGATATCTGTGTTGGACACTTAAGAACTTTTCCTGCAAGTCCTCAAATACACATAAAACACCTGAAAGTTAGGTACAAATTAGGTACCTAACTTATGCAGGATAGGTTCCATTACAGACCATTACAGAGAGATAACTTCCTTTTATTTGAGTCTCTGCAAAAGGCATTTTCACAAATTTAATCTTTTTATCTAAATGACTTATCTGGAATTTGCTTTGTTCTTGGCATGAAGGAGCTCAGACTGACAGGCCTTTCAGCTGGATTTGCAATAGCCATGTCTTTACTTAAGAATTAATATTGACTGGCTAAGGACAGATGATTTATTATGTAATTCTGTAATAATTTCTGCCATGGAAATGGAGAGGTACTGCATTAGCAGTTAATGAGCATTTTTTCTTTAATATTCAGAAGCACTCAGAGATGGAAATAAGCTTCTTCCATGCTGCAGAGAGGGATATATCAAAATAAACAAACCCTAAAAAAATTCCCTTTGAAAATATTTTTTCTCCAAAAAATCTTTGTCTAATTTAATTATTCAACCTAATTGAACCTTGGTAGAAAATAAAATATTTCTTAGGTAACATTCCAATTCAGATTCAAAGACTTAAATTTAAGTTTCTGCATTATAGATATCTATACACGTCCTAGTTATCTAGACCCCATTAGAGACTCCTCCATTGAGTCCAGTACCAAAGACACAGTATAGTCTACACAGCTATGCAGACATCCCACAGAATCTAATTCCAGAGATCTGGCTGGACAACAAGTTCATTGAGCAGTTAGTTCCGCAAACTATATAGTTCATATACAACCAGAGAAGTTGTAGATGCCCCATCCCTGCAAGTGTTCAAGGCCAAGTTGGATGGAACTTTGAGCAACCTGGTCTAGTGGGTGGTAATCCTACCCATAGCAGACGTGTTGGAACAAGATGATCTTTAAGGTCCCTTCCAACCCAAACTATTCTATGATTCTATGACTTAGTGTCATAACTCCACACTATCTGAGACATCAGTTCGGGTTAAAAGACATAATACAGGCCCTCTTGAAGACCCATTATTTGTGAAGTATCTGTAGGGCATCTAAAATGTCACTAGTCATTTACGGTGGTTGAACTGTACCTTCATGACTAAATGTCCAGTGACAACACTGGAAGCTTGAATACCGGTCTAACACGATTCTCACAGATACTTGAATCTGGTACCAAATCCCACATGGTGACTTACTCAGATTTTCTCATTGTCTTTTGGGCCATGATGTGCTGGGCTGAATACTGCAGTTTTCTTAGCCTTATCTTTTAAGAGGAATTGAATGTTTCCAGCCTGGGCTGTAGTCTGAATTGTCATCTTCATGGAAATTCTTGATATGTAAGTAGTAATTCCATAAGAGAATAGATAGTCTTTTTGGGGATGATTTTTTACAGCGCATAGCTCATTTTCCGTATCTATTACATTCCTGGGACATGAAGACCATGTTAGAGGACAAATACTATTATTATTATTATTATTATTATTATTATTATTATTATTATTATTATTATTATTATAGCAACAACAACAATACCACCTTATAACTTGCAATAATGTCCTGGCACAGAAGATACTGAACATATTTACTTAGAGAAAGTAGATGCCTTTTTTGGGAAAGGATGGATGATTTTTTGTGTTAATTTTTGCTATATTGTTTAATTTTGTCTTTATTTTTCTCTTGTGGTATAGGCATATATGTTAAGATCTCTCCTATATCAGAGGAATGGCAGGCAGTCAGCTCCACAAAGGTTTCAACAGTTAAATGATTAAATTAAAGTTCTCTAATTTAAAATGTTGTCACCTAGACACAGGACAGAGAGACTTCTGGGCTCTGTTGATGCAGTGTGGATGTGGAGTTTTATAGCATCAGTGTATAGAGGGAGTGATAGAGGGAGAGATAAGCAAAGGAGGCCATTGCTTACTCTGGGAAGGACAATCTTTTGCCAGTAATAGCTGTTACTCAGGAAACAGACACCACCTGCCTTGAATCTATGATAAAAAAATTTGTTGGACTGCAGCGCTTAGAGGTAGTGGGCTTTAAAATGTCAGTAACTCAAATTATTAACATTCTATTATTAGCTAGGGATATTTAGAAATTTGCAGCTGTTTGAAGATAGCAAGGTATCTACAAAATGAAAGGAAGAGTTAAGGACTGAATAACAGAAGATTAACTTAAAATAGAATAAACTCAAGATAACATTTGCTAGCAGGAATTTGGACTAGAAGGAGAATTTCCTATCTGATTGCCTTGTCTGCAATTTTTGAGGCATCCTACCAAAAATTTGCAAAAAACAGTGGGAGAAAGAAAAACAACACAAAAACTATTCTCAGCCAAGGTGAACGTAATTTGGAGCTTTTTCTATGTTTGTAAGGGTTGTTCTACTTTCTAATTATCTATAGGAAACATTTTCATTATTTGAACAAACCTGGTCCAAAGTCAATCAAAAAGTCAACAGAAAGATAAAGTGACATTTTTCTCTGTCCAGCAAAACTAGAAAAACTTATCTCTTTTCATATGTTGATTATACTACCTGAGCATTCTTCATGCATTAATTGATTTACCTTGCAAAAAGCTTAGCTCTCTCTGGGTTGAAAGCTAAAAGACACATTAACTTGTTCAAAATATGAAAAAAATATCTTTGGCAGAGACAAACCTCTAATCAATGTATTCAAAATCCTAGTCTTTATGCTTTTTTGCTTTTTTTTCTAAGTATTTTCTACTATCATCCAACTAAAGCTTTATGTTTCCTTTTTTTATCCTTTAGGTTACCTACGAGAAACATGTTTGTGTTGTAGTTGCAGAGCGTATCCAGTCATTCCACCTCAGATGCTAAATGGTAATTCATTAATACCTTGAAACCTGATTGTTTATGAGCATCTGTACATATTCTGAATCTTAGATACACATGGACATACCTTCAAAGTAGGTTCTCAAAGTAATTTACAGTGATTAAAGAATCAATGGTGCCACATAGTTTTTGGGCAGGCTAATATCAATACATAGCTGGTGAAAGAGAACCATGAACAAATGATGTGCCTAATACAATACAGGCAATTTTTGAAAAGATAAGAAACAAAATATAGATTTGGCTGCCGAGTTTTCTTCTTTATGGCTAAGGTCTTCTTTATGCCTAAGAGTAGCCAGTGTCCAGGGGATTTCCACGGGAGAAGAGACAGGGGGAATGAATGCTAAGTAATTTAAATGAGATAAGTTATTATGTATTTCATAAAGTAAATAGATAAGTCGTCAACAGAGATCAAGCTTGTTAAAGATTGTGTAACACTGGTCTTTGCTTCACATTTAGAGAGTGTGAGGTTATAACAGAAAAAAAGGTGAAAGAAAATAGTTTGTCGGTATTAAAGCACAAACCAAACCCATCCTTGTGTAAATGAATTTGATTTGGGGAATCAAAAGAATTTTGTTGTTTTAAACAAAGTAAAATCTAGTTACGTATTTTATTGGTTGCTCCACTTCAGTTCTTTGGCATCTCTAATTTCAGCTAGAGTTATCCAGTTTAAAAGAAAGCGTGCTCATTTGTTTCTTTATTTGTAAATGTTTGTATTTGTAAATGAAAATACCATAAATGAGAAATAGTGGGAGATGTTTCCTGGAGAAGTGTTGCACTAAGGACTGATGTGACATCCCTGAAGACAGCATGCTCTAGTGATAGAGATTGTAGGGGTTTTTTTTTGCGTGTGTATGGTTGGACTCGAGGATCTCAAAGGTCCTTTCCAACCATGAAGATTCTATGGTTCTATGATAATACAAAGGTATGGATCAGAGACCAATAGGCTAAATATTTCCTCAGGTGGGTGTTCCAGACATGACTGGACTGACTATGGTTCCTAGAAATGACATTCCAGGGGCAGGTTATGAACGTCCAGTTCATTCTACTTCATCCACAAGTAATCTCTGTCCCCCTTTCTCTCTTTCCTTCTCTTTTAATCTTTCTGGGGGTTCTGCACTTCACACGCACAAAGTGACTCTGCATTATCATAATAATTCTCTCTCTAAACAACAATACGTTTTTGTTTGACCAAGGTCAGACACTGCCACAGAAAGCCAGTATTCCCAAGCCTGTGAGACTGACCTGTCTTTCTGTTCAGAAGGTTTTATCTCAAGTGCGCAGGCTGACAAAAGGTAGGGTACAGAAGAATTCACTAGCTTACAATCTGCGGATATGACGGGATAGGTTTTTCATTAGGTTCCATGGGGAACAAGATAGAGGTTTTCCTTTATTCCCTGCCCCCTTCTGCCCCCCCCCCCCCTCTTTTTTTTTCTCTCTTCAGTGGTAATAAATTGGCTTGTTTATTCTGGTTTGACCTTTGTTTTTGTACCCTTGACATGCTAGCTACTATCAACTGTAAAAAACGTCCTTTTTCTCTCCCCTATCCCTTTCCTTCCTTCCTTCCTTCCTTCCCTCCCTCCTTCCTTCCTTCCTTCCTCCCTTCTTCTCTTACTCCCCAGTCTTCAATGTGTTAGATATGAAGAATAAGTATACAACTCTAGAAATTCTATTAGTTAAAAATAGTTTCTGATTATTTCCTGTGAGACTGTACTGCAAGAAGTTTACATTATATTACTTTAGTATAAATTGCACAGTCAAATCAGTAGTACAAGTCTAAGACTACCTACTAGGAAAACTAGGGGAAGAATACAGAAATTTCATCCCCTGAAGGCATTCACCCCATCTGAACAGCTGAGGTGATAAACGCTCTATAGATATGATAGCCAGCCAGCTAGAAAGGTTACAGCATGATGTGTTCCTTTTAGACCATAATGATTTCCTGACCCACCTTACTTCCCTGAAATATAACAGTACGCTTTACCTAAAGAACTGGAATGTATCCTTTGTAATGATACATTATGACTCTGAATAAATCTTTGAAATGGCACAGGTTCTCAGCTGCAAAAGCAGACCTCTAGCAAGGTGTTTTCCAAACTGTAAGTTTTTAGAGCATGGGCACAAAATTTTGCTAAACTGTTTCCTTTTACAAATTTATTTCATCAGTGCAGGAAAGGAAGTTCACTATCGTTCAAAAGCCTTATGCCTGTTGAATCAGAAGGAAAAGATTTTTCAGTAGTAACTCCAACTGAGTAACTACTCAACTGAGTAGTCTCCAACTGAAGGCACTATATTTTTGGGTGATCTTTTTTTTTCCCAGTTATGTATTAACTATTGAGCTGAATATGAGGGCAATTTACTGAATCTTACTGAAGCTGTTTTATTGAAGTAGGTACTGATTTAGCTTCTCATGCTTTAATATATTTTTGATAAATAATTTAAAGGGAAGTTCAAACAGGAGAAGATTAAAAAGAGAATAGTCCTAATGCTGGCAAGAACAGAAACAATAACAGAGAGTAAAAAAATCAGAGTAATGTAGTAATTTTGTAAGATTCCATTTGAGTGAAAGTGTATGTCAATTCTTGTCAGCTCTCCTTTTCTCCCTTGCTTAAATTTAATGGGAGCTAACCTGGCAAAGTTTTGACATGGAAAAAAGAGTTCCTGTGGCCTCTGTTTGTCCTTAGAAATGTTTAGTATTGCAAGACCTGTCCTTTCTTCCCTTTCCCCTTTGTTTGTTTAAGAGGGTTTCATTGGATTTCTTGCATATCATGTCGCTTGGGCTTACAAAATATTGGCAAAGCTTTATAATAAGTAGCAAATCATTATTACGTGCTTTGGTGTTCATTGTAATACAATTAATCATCACAAATTTGCTTTGGTATATTCAAGTGGATGAAACAGCTAATTTCAAAGACAGCTTAATTCAGAAAACCATCCAATTTATTATTATACTATCACCTTTAAGAGCACAGAAAATATATTGTGCATGGGCTACATTGAGTGGGCATTATTAGAAATATGATGGACGAAATGGAATAACTAACCAGTCTAGCATTCAGTTTCATACTGTTGATAATTTATTTACTGCTAAAGAGTAAGCAATGAGACCATTTAAGTTGTTTAGAGCTATACTAACCTTTCTAGAAAAATGGAAGGGAGAGAGACGCTTGACATTCCAACCAGATTTGGTTTAATGGCCGACTACAAGGTCTTATTTATTTATTTGTTCGCTTGTTTGTTTGGGGTGTTTTTTTGCTGAAGTCTGATGGGAAATTTAGTGGGGAATAAAAAGCAAGGTCTCACTCCAGCTATGTACCACCTTCAAGGAGGGAAAGTATAGCAGCTGCTTCTCTACATGCAAGGAGATTGGTGAGACATGTAGGGTTGTGGGATATATCACATTATGAGATCTGGCAAGATTCAGTCAGGCAGAAGTCTAGATATGGCTCTGTGACTTCCATAATTCTGATACAGTAGTTAGGTTTTTAACTGTGGACTTCAGCTGAATCAGCTTAATTTCTTCATGGCCTTGTTAAAAAAATAGTGGACAAAGGTGGGGTTTTTTTCGCTAAAATTAATTTTTTCCAGAATGCCCCATGTTCTTTCCACATCAACAAAGCCCAAAGCAGGATTTAGAAGGATTTTTTTCTGGTTTTCTGGAAGGGTTATCCTAGAGATGGGGACTCCAATTCACCACTCTGGTTCCTCTGCAAAATTAATATTCATGTCAATTTCATTGTATCTTAATAATTTTTAATAAATGTAGGGTTTTGTCATGTCTAAGATGTTTATTTTTATGGGTTTTTTGTGTTTGCTTTTTGTTTGTTTTTTTGTTTTTTTGTTTTTTTTTTAATGGAAGAGAATTATGGTTCAATATAAACCCAAAATCATAGCCAAACCTGAGTCCCAATTGGTTTTGGTTTTCTTTTCTTTTGTTTGTTTGGTTGTTGAATATTTTTTCTTTTTTTTCCTTTTTTTTTTTTTTTTAAGGTTGTTTCTTAATGGACTGTCTTTTGTAGTTTTTTTTATTTATTTAGCCTCTACCACTGAGTGGACATTGACAAGGCATTTATGTCCTTTCTGTTCCCTATGTGTAGTATAGCATTAGCAACAATTCTTTACTTATACAAGTGTTATAAGATACATACAGTTTTTCAGATACGGGGAGAATGGTGTACTGATACTTAGCTGCTCATTTGGCTAGTAGGCATGTAGTTAATTAGGAAAAAAACCCAACCCCAAAATAAACGTAAGAACTGAAGAGGTTACTTTCTTCTTCAAATGTTTAAAAACAAGCACAAAGTTTGCAGAGAGATGCCTCAGGCATGGAAGTGGAAAAGATACCATCAGTAATGACACCTTTCTTAGAAAAACAAAGCAAAACAACAAAACCAATTAATCAAATAATCTGTCAAGATGTGACTCTGCGGAGAAATGAAAAAAACAGGCTTATTCCCAAAGTTCAGTCTCTTTCATACCAATGATTTATTCCTTTATGTAAAATAGACATGAAGTTGAGTCCTCAACTTTTGTGGATCCATTTGACAGCCGATGAGTTACATATATTAATCTAAACTTTCATAGAATCATAGAATAATAAAATGTGTTGGGTTGGAAGGGAGCTTTAAAGGTCATCTAGTCCAACCCCTCTACAGTAAACAGGGACATCTTTAACTAGATCAGATTGCTCAGAGCCTCATCCAGCCTGGCCTTGAATGTCTCCAGGGATGGGGCCTCCACCACCTCTCTGGGCAACCTGTTCCGGTGTCTCACCACTCTCATTGTAAAGAACTTCTTCCTAATGTCTAATCTAAACCTGTCCTGCTCTAGTTAAAAAACCATTGCCCCTCGTCCTATCACTACATACCCTTGCAAACAGCCTCTCCCCAGCTTTCCTGTAGGCCCCCTTCAGGTACTGGAAGGCTGCTATAAGGTCTCCCCGGAGCCTTCTCTTCTCCAGGCTGAAAAAACCCCAACTCTCTCAGCCTGTCCTCATAGCAGAGGTGCTCCAGATGTTTGATCTTCTTCCTGGCCCTCCTCTGGACCCGCTCCAACAGGTCCATATCCTTCTAGTGCTGAGGGCTCCAGAGCTGCATGCAGTACTCCAGGTGGGGTCTCACAAGAGCAGAGCAGAGGGGAGAATCACCTCTCTGGATCTGCTGGCCATGGTTCTTTTGATGCAGCCGAGGATGCGATTGGCCTTCTGGGCTGCAAGAACACACTGTTGGCTCATGTCCAGCTTTTCATCCACGAGTACCCACAAGTCCTTTTCTGCAGAGCTGCTCTCTATCACATCATCCCCCAGCCTGTAGCAATGATGAGGATTGTCCCGACCCAAGTGTAGGACCTTGCACTTGGCCTTGCTGAACTTCGTAAGGTTTGCTCAGGCCCACCTCTCTAGCTCATCCAAGTCCCTCTGGATGACATCGCTTCCCTCTGGCTTGTCAATGACACCACTCAGTTTGGTGTCATCGGCTAACTTGCTAAGGATGCACTCGATCCCACTGCCTACGTCACTGATGAAGATGTTGAACAGCACCGGTCCCAGTACACATCCCTGAGGGACACCACTTGTCACCGTTCCCCATCTGGACATCGAGCCATTGACCACCACCTTCTGGATGCGACCGTCCAACCAGTTCCTTATCCACCGAGCAGTCCACCCATCAAATCCGTATCTCTCCAACTTAGAGAGAAGGATGTTTTGGGGGACCATGCCAAAGGCCTTGCAGTAGTCCAGATGGATGATATCCATAGCTCTTCCCTTGTCCACCGATGCAGTCACTCCGTTGTAGGAAGCCACTAGGTTGGTCAGGACTTGCCCCTTGTGAAGCCATGC
Organism: Stercorarius parasiticus; assembly: GCA_013396915.1. Classification (NCBI taxonomy): domain Eukaryota; kingdom Metazoa; phylum Chordata; class Aves; order Charadriiformes; family Stercorariidae; genus Stercorarius; species Stercorarius parasiticus. The sequence goes on along the minus strand of VWZL01004245.1, from coordinate 56,767 downwards.
TGGCTGTCTCAAATCACCTCCCTGTCTTCCGTGTAAGAACATGCAGGCTGAGGACCTATCTGTTTGTATTTAGGCAAATTCTGCAGAGCTAAATGATCCCATTTGAACCAAAAAAAGAGCAGAGGAGGGCCATAATCTAGAAATACTGGAAGGATGTAAAAAATAAAATTTTGCCCTTGGACTTTGATTAAATTCAGAGTGATGATGGTGGCATTTATGATGATAGCATGTATTGGGTCAGCTAGGGACATTTATTACCACAAATACTACCTAGAAAAAGGTGGGTTTTTTTCAGATTTGTGGTGTTTTCATGACGATTTTGCAGTTCATATTTACAAAAATAATAAAAAAAAAAAAAAGAAAAGAAATTGGAAAAAAAAAAACCCTGGAATGAACCAAATCGGGAAAAGGACGTAAATATCAGGATACACGTTATATCTAGAGACGATCTAGTTTGGGTAATCAGATATATGAGAGAAAGTGAAGGTTTCTATATGGAGTGGAAATTTCAATATTTCAATGTATGTTTTACCTCAGAATGATTTTATCTCTCTATCTAAATAAATACAGATTAATCAGAAAGTTAAGATAACTTGAATTCAGAAATCACTTTTATTTTGATATTTTAGCATTGCTGAATTGAAACAGTTTACTTTGGCTTGTCTGCTTTCTGAAATTTAATCCTGATTCTCCATGGCTTTGGTATAAATATAGATATGTTTAAACCCCTGCAGTATCTCACTGGATATATAAGTTGGGTGTCTTAGGAGAACGTTCTTTTAATCTGAATGCTATTGAGGCCACAGCATGCACACCATGAACAGGATTAATACTGCATAACTTTCACCATCTAAAAGGTATTGATCATAAACTAGTAATTTGTTACACCGTTCATCAGTAAGGACCCTCAGGAAGATTACTCATTACTTCCTAAAATATTTATCCAAGACAGGTGGACAAATTGTCCCTGGAAGGCACACACCCCCTCCCTTTTCATTCACTTGAACTGCCCAGTTGTATACAGCTGAGGTTAATCAAAATGTATCTCACCATGGTCATGCAGCCAGGGAGAAAATATTAGAGTTAAGAACATGGGAATCCCAAGTCATACAATAATTTACAGCAAAACAAGGAGCTAGGGCCTGATACTGTCACACTTATCCTAGGGTCTACAGATCGGGTACCTTACATTTTTCTAGATGTGATTGATTTCTAAATCTGGCCTCAGAAGTCCAGGAGACATTAAGCAAAAAACTGCTTAGGTAAACAGCAGGCTGACTTCCAACTTTGAATTTAGAAACTTTTTTTTCAGACTCATCTGCCACTAGCAGGAAGTTCTCACTCATGGAAACATGTCCATCCCTCCATGATTTAGCTGATAGGCTCAACTATTCTCATGAACGCACACTAACCATTTCCATTTTCGCAAGAAGTGGGTAAGATCTGGGAGATTCATTAAGATTCAAGAGGCTTCCACCAGGTTATTGATTATCATAAGAAAAGTCATTAGCATTATTGAATCTTCTTTGTTATGACAGCAATCAGCAGCTCCTTCCTGGATTACTGGGAGCATTTTCGAAGGGTTTATGCCTTACTCCTGATGTAGATAAATGTTTTTAGAACCCATGGTTTTGCCTTTCATGAATAAAAAGGTGATTGAAAAAAGACTGCATTCATCATTCTGTTTATCGCCCTGAAACAACAAGTGTAATTTATAAACCAATAATACTTTTTTGTAGTGTTATACACATGTTCTAAAAGAATGGATCAAATTAATGCTGGCCCAGAAAGAAACACCAACACCAGACTAATACATCCAAACCCTTAAGGGATTTGAAAGAATCCAACCAGCACGGTGACTTTGATAAGTGTTTTGTGGTTTTTCATTTTCTTTTATTTCTTTTTCCCCCATATTTTAAAAATAAAATGATGGATCTTTTCTAATATTACAACAATTCTCTTAACATTAACATAGGCAATGAATGCTTATCCCTAATATTTTCAATAGTAACCCTAGGGTGTGTATACATTAATAGAGAGTCACTTTAAAGAGGTATATGGTTGTTACTTGTCTGGATGTGAAGAACTATCTAGAATCAAACCTAACCCCTTCTCTGCAGTCCCCTGAGAGGCATCACTATGTACATCTTACTGATCCAGAAAGGGGGACTCTGTTTTCCATTTAGCATCCTGAAGAATTCCCAAACTAGAAATGGCATATGCATCCTGTGTTATACCAGAAGGGACCATTAGGTCACCAAATCATGGTTCCCAGTGTATCTCACACTTCTTCCATGTTGGACTTCAACCCTCAAGTAACAAACTCCCAACTAACACATAACATTCACTGAGGGCAGTCAAACCTCTGAAGATAAGAGACTTGAGAGATGTCAAAAAAGGAAGGTCTGACAGATCTGTCCAGGATCACATCTATCCCTTATCCCAGAGCATATGGTTCAAGGTATTTCTCCTTGTGACGGAGAGAAGAAGACTTCACTGGGAGGTTCAAATTAACAATTTATTTGGACTTCACTCACAAGTCCGATAAGCCACTATTGCAAGTTCTTATGGATACAATGGAAGAATGCACTATTGCAATTTAAGCAAAAAGAACAAAAACAATTCACAGAATACACTATTACCACCTAGCAAGTGATCCTGAAAAGTAACAACACAAACCACCAGCACGCTAGCTATGAATACCTTAAACGAGTGCACAGATCACAATCTTAGAGCATGCTAGACATCATACATATGTTACCAGATCACTTACCCTCTCTCTCAGGTAAGGCCACTCAATCCTGGGAAGCTACATTGCACAGCGTCCTGGGCAACGTGGGGAAGAATCTCCTACGGAAGGCTCCCCTTTTTGCTCACCAACACTTTGGACTTAAATATCCTGTTTCAGGACTGTGCCTGAATGGATTGCACTATCTGGGATGGTTATCTGTGGTGGTTTGATGGCCCCTCAGATAGAAACCTTTATTTTGTGATGTCTGGTCTCACACTCACTGAATAGTGGTGGGACATGACTCAGGGCATTTTGTTTCTTAAAGGCACCATTCGGGTTTCAGTTCTGGTTTCTTATTGTAATGCAGTGTTGAGACCACCCCGGGCTGAGCCATTTCCACAGCTCCCCCCAAATTATCTCTGCATAGATGAGGATCAATAAGCATCTGCCGAGGCGAGATGGAGCTGAGTCGAATGACAACCCCCTGCATCTCACCTTGTGTGTTCTGAAACCGGTTTGGCCAGGTGCTCCCATTCACTCCTGGCAACAAGAATTAAATTGCTTATTAGAATTAAATTCCTTGGCTTTTAAAGACTAACCATCCCATTGCATGCAATTCTCTGTTTAATTACTCTCCTTTCTCAGAAATTAGATTCTTTTCCAGCTCTGAACTTCTTTAATTTCTGTGTCTAGTTGACTTTTGTTATGCTTTGGTTGGTAAGAATGAAAGTCCCCTGAGTAACTTACACTTTTCCTTGTGAAAGTGATTTCAGATAAAGGTGAAGTCCCTCTCTTTCTTCCTTTTGGCAAGACGACTAAACTGATCTGTTTATGCCTCAATCTGTAAAGCTATTTCTCAGCTTTTAGATGCTGCCTCCTATCTCCCTTTGTTACAGATGGTAAACTTTATATTTTAACCACAGTATCATATGGGATGGCTACATTCCAAATACAGAACAGAAATATATACTGTATATTTCTGCCTTTTCTAAGTACCTATTTATATTTTTACCATCTGCAGCAAGTTCTTTTTGGTTCATATTAAATTTTAAAATACTTTCTTCTTTCATAATCTTTATCAGTCAACAGGATTTTTTTTTCTTTAAATTCACCATCTAATGTCTACATAGCAATCCATATTTTTTATCATATATTTCCCTATTTCCATATTTTTAATACCGATTTAAAGAAAACAAACAAACCAGACTTTCACACCTTGATTTAAATTGGATGACTTATCATCATAAATCTCTCTCTCTTCAGTTTCTATATTTTGGAATCTGACTACTGATGGACAATGTGGAATATGTTTAAATAGTTTCAATGTTTTTATTTCTATTTCAGATTTGAAACTTTTGTGAAGAATTATTTGAAAAGGTATTTCTTTTTCTTCAGGGTAGCTTTAAAGATAACTAGAAAGATATTGCAAAAAAAACAATGTAGAAAGATTATAACTTTAGGACCTAGATGACTGCTAAAGTTCAGGTCAGCAAATTACATTTTTTAATCTATTATGTTGAGATCCGGCATTAAATTAAGGAAACTAAAATATTTTTTCCTTCTATTTTAAAACAGCTTTGGCTTGGGTTCTTCATTACACATTATTTCAGGCATTTAAGCAACAGGTCTACAGTAACCATGACTATTTTAAGTTTTTTAAAATGTAGGTACGAATTAAATAACAGAATTAGGTATCCTAAACACCGTCCTGAGATGTTTCTGTGAATGGATGCACAGCTAAAGGCCGTGTTCCTTGCACAATGTTTGTGAATGAATTTGTCATAGTAAGGAGTCTACAGGCTGGTTTTAATATTTAAGTATGCGAAACTTGATTGTCATAGTATCATTTTCCCTCATTTGTGTTGCTTTAAAACTCTCTTGATAATCCTAGAAATCTATTAATTGCGAATGCTATCCTGTATAATGAGATTACCCTAAGAAGTGTTTTGAAAGAATAAGAAGCAACAAAAAAAGGTTTCCAAAATAAGTCTCAGATGGTTGTGCCAAACCTGTTCCAGTAAATTTAAAATTTCCCCAATTCAAGATAATTAAGCCAGTTTTGACTAACATGGGACAATCTTTATTTAAACTAATTTTGAATTAAAGATGTAAGATACGCCTGTCTACCAAGATTTAAATACAAAGTTTGTTCATTGGCAATAATCTAGTTCCTGTATACTTGTCTGGCAAAAAGATGTGATGTTTTCCTGATCCATTCTGAAACACCTGAGAATACGGTCATGCATTAGATGGTATATATAGACTATGTAGCACAAATAATAGTTCACGTAATGTTTGGAGTTTTAGATATTTTTGAGGCAAATAAAGACTCATCCTGTCCAAAGTCATATGGGAAATGATTCACTCCATTTACATTCACTTGATTAAAATTTCTGACATCTCACCAAAGTTAGTTGTCCTGGCTCCAATTTCAGTTAATGGAGACAAATAGACATAAGTTCAGTTGTTCAGTGTAAGGTAGAGTTGTGTATAAGGAGTTGTCCTGTGCAGTTCCCTCTCATCATTGTTCATAACAGGAACTTAAACAGGTAGTTTGGACCAGCTTCTTCCTCTTGGATGGGTAAAATTGGATAAGATCAACCCCATCTCCAATAATTATGACTTTCCTAATAACATATAATGCAATTTCTTTCCTCTGTTGAAGCCTATATGCCTAAGAATCTGAAAGTGGGCTAAATAATAACATTGTGAAACTCCTTGCTTTAGGATGCAACGGTTATTGCAATTTTATATGTATTACAAAAATGATTGGATGTGGTCATGGAAGAGAAATTCACTGAAATTTGTTAGATGCAAAGACACAAGCTCTAGGGAAGAAAGTTTTTTTTTTTTTTTTCTGAAAATCATTACAGCTATAAAAATGTTCTGCACAGTATTGCAATATATTTATTTTATATTTGCAGTCTTTCCGGGGACTCGACTATTGTAAATGTGTGAGATGGGATACCAAGATAAGCGGTTGTTTGTCTGCTCCAATACAGTTATTTGTATATTCTAAGTTCAGGTAAGGTTAAAGTAGTACTACTAATTTAAAAGTAGAATTCATAGGTCGGTAATTTTTACATAAGTTTGAGAAAATAAAAATGCTTTCTGTACCCTTCATCACTGGGAACCAGAAAGTGAAACTAACCTGTCTACTTTGATCGAATGAGATAAGTGAGGTGCAAAAAGTACAGTACACAAGATTTTTTAAAGTGTGACAGTCTTTGTTTCAGAAAATAAAAGTAGAAAAGTAAATATCAGTGAAAGACTGATTCAAAATCTGTTTTGTTTTCGATATGAGAGATTTTTAAGGACATCACAACTTCCTATCCTTTTGGACAGCCCCAGGCAAAATTAACAGAAGTGGCACAATTTATATGAGATGAAGATTTGCTCAAGTATAGCTCTCAGTCAAATGAGAGAATAACCAGGCCCTGATACAAGTAATTGGAAACAAGAATTCTGTTTAAAATAAAAAGGAGAAAAAAGTTCTGCATTTTTTTTCTTTCCACTATAGATGCAAAATAAAACTCTTATATGTTACTGAAAAAAAAAAAAATAAAGTACCCCAACCAACAAGCAAACGACCAAAAAGCTATCAAACAAAAATAAAAGAAAAAGTATGTCATCATGGACTATGCAATAACCCAGGACTAAGGACAGCTACATACATTAGAGACATGGAGCTCTCAGACCATATTCTCTAGCCATCACTTTTCAGTAGAATAAACTGCTGTCTCTCCTGTTGAAGTTGTTCAATTGCATATAAGTACTTTAGTGTTTGGCAATGTTAATATGGTGGCTAGAGTTGTTATGCACCAGGTCATAGCCACTCAAAAACCAGGGAAATCAGGGCTTGGGGCTATACAAAGCCCATTCCTCTCAAGAAGTTTCTGTAGAGATTATTTCTTGACAAAACCTAGTAAAACTGAGGCACTCTGCAGTCTGCCGAAGTGCACTCTGCAAGAACTTTTCGCTGCAGGGAGAAGATATTTTCTGAGGAAAAGAGCATATTTCACCATTAAAATACCTACTGAGAACCATAGGTTTATTTATGAATTTGAAATACGTTAAAAAATTAGGAGGAGAATCAATTAACTAAATCTGAAATGTGCAAACTGAAACCATTAGTCACCTTTACAGCACATGTAAGTATGGATTACAATTCTCCAAGTTTTGTAACACAAAGTCAAAGATGGATGCTCAAAACTTACACAATGACATGAACGGACTGAAGTCTGTTTAGTTACTCTGATTCATTCACACCAAATATCTAGGTAAAGAACAGGCTACTAGTTTCTCTGACGTTAGTAGCCAATAACAGAATGAAACTCTGGTCACATTTGCCTACCATATCAACTGTCCTTCCCTTCTGAATGCTGCAATCAAAATTACCTAGCCAAAATTCCAAGAGTCTTGAAGAAGACTTCCATTAACTTATTTTTCCTCAGAAAGTCACATTTTGAATCCCTGTGGTGTTTTCTTCTAAACAATGCTCTGGCTGATCTGGACCCTCTGCTTCACTTAGTCACATAGCATTTTTGTCAGCAGGTGTGCAGAATGAATAATAACTTGTTACTATGTGTTGCATATGAGGATATGTATTTAAACCTGGATAGATGTTACCATTGAATCAACATTTCGTATAACATTTATGAACTCAGTATGGAGCCTTTACAAATTTCCAGGCATATGTTCACATACCTTTTACTCATCAGTCTGAAATAATCATAGAATCATGGAATGGTTAGAGTTGAAAAGGACCTTAAAGATCATTTTGTTCCAACCCCCCTGCCATGGGCAGGGACACCTCCCACTAGACCAGGCTGCTCAAAGCCCTGTCCAACCTGATCTTGAAACACCTCCAGGGATGGGGCATCAACAGCTTCCCTGGGCAACCTGTCCCAGTGTCTCACCACCCTCACAGTAAAGAATTTCTTCCTAATATCTAATCTAAATCTACCCTCTTCTAGTTTAAAATAGTACCCCCTCATCCTATCACTACGGTCCCTGACAAAGAGTCCCCCCAGTCTTTCCTGAAGGCTCTCTTTAGGTACTGGAAGGCTGCTATAAGGTCTCCCCCGAGCCTTTTCTTCTCCAGGCTGAACCACCCCAACTCCCTCACCCTGTCTTCATAGGAGAGGTGCTCCAGACCTCTGATCCGGCCCCAGAGCTGGACACAATGCTCAATAATATATGTGAATAAGAAGTTTCACTGTGGACAAAATGTGTAGTTATTTGCTTTCTGTTCTTTTGGTAAGTTAGTGAGAACGCAAATTATTTCATAGTTTTGCTGCATCAGCAGATAAATGATATGTTGACATGATCTGGTTTGTCAAATCAGCAATGCACTTAAGCATAGATCTTGATGTTAAAGCCACTGAAGTACATACCTACTCTAACCACATATTTACAGCACATTGACATTCAGGTATCTAGGTCCACTATGAAATAAAGCATATAAAGAAATATATTTTTTAAAAAAGAATAATAAATTAAAAAAAATAGTAAGTTATTCTGTATTTTCCTCTAGCAGGCAAAATAAGAACTTATTTTCAATGGTTAATTGTTTTGGGTTTGTTTTGTTTTGTTTTGTTTTGTTTGTCTATAAATGCTATTTGCAGCTTCTACTCTTGTATTTAAGATCAAATCTGAGTTGCCCAATACAGTTTACTGCTTCAATAAGGTATTTGTTTTGATATAAGATTTATAGTTTGGCTAATTTTTAGTTTATTGTGAACCTGATCCAATGACATTTAAATCAGTTGGTTTTGGAATAGACGACTTCTTTTCTTGTACAACTGAAAGCAATTCCCCTTTCCTCCAAATATTTGAATTTCAAGTATTGTCAGTGATTGAATTACAGCATCTTATCTCTGTTAACCTAATTTGTGAAGAAAGGGTATTTCAGCAAATTTACTGAAACCCCAGCCTCTACAACATATGCACAGACAAACTGTAAGTTTCTCAGTTCAATCAGATTGAAATTAGAGAAGTGTCTCTTCTTTTTAAACTTTTTGCAACCATTTGATCCATTAGGTAAATTACAGCAAGTGCAGGAAATTCTCTGAATTCTCATGTGATTAAAACACCCAGCAGAAAGCTTTCACTTGCAAAAACTTTATGCTTAGAAATGCATATATATTTTTAAATGAATAAAAGAAAAAAAGAAGCATCTTTTTCCAATGAGACCTATTAATATTTTATGTCTCGCTGAAGAGCTGCTTCCTTTTCTCTTTCTTCTTGACACCAGAGAAGCTATTAGCTCTTTATTTTTATGTCTCCCTTTTTCTCACCCCTACCGTGCCCCACAACCCAAATAATAACAACAACAACTTCAGTCTGCCTCTTCCTGGTCGGGACACCGTACTCACTATCTTTCCACTTTATTAACTTAAGCATTAGCTTTTTGAAGCGAGTAAAATTATAAATGACATGTAATCCTATACTGGGTGGCAGAGGGCTGCTTTCTGAAGCCGTGATTGACTGAGGTGAACAGGGAAAGGGAAAAATTTGTTCTGAGGGTTGCAGAGTGCCAAGTGATATGTCATGGCCTCTGGCAACAAGAGCAGCATTGTATTTATAATCAGTGCAACATGCTGAGAGGGCAAATTAAGCTGCAGGAAGCCCAGCTGTGGCAGTGACATAAGGGGCCATACTTTACTTCATATCCTTTCACAGATGTTAGCTTGTACTGGAGCCACAGCTCCAGCGACATATTTCGGGTCTCAGAGAAAGCAGGCTCAGCTCACAGATGAGGAATCACTCTTTCTCATGTTGCGTGGTGTGGATCCTTGTATTTCACCAAGCCGTTTAGTTCTATAAATCCCAATGGCTGTCTACGCTTATGAAAACTGTTCCAAAAGAGGTTGACAGACCCCACTGTAAATTAGGCTTTCTGTTCAAGTTGGGCCGGAGTAATAAAATGAAGGCTAGTGTGAGGTCAGACCCAATAAAGCAAATGTCAAAATTATGTCAGCAGGAAAATATGGAACTGACGCATCTCTAGGACTTCAGAGATAAATATCTGCTGGTGATGCACTGCAGGGTCAGTGCCTGGATCACACAGCCTTTGAAAGAAAGAACACAGATTTTCTGTGCAAATCCCAGTTTTGCAGTTTTAATTCGTATTGGAATAAGGCTGAAGTTTGGACCCACAGTCAGTCCACTTGCGATGTGTCTGCTGTGCAATGCAGCATGAATTTTAAACCCTTTGTTGCCAGTTACCTTTTAATCTCCACTTCAAGACCTGAGAGACGGGCAAGTGTTAGCAGTACCCAGTGCCATGCTAGTACCTGGAGAAAGGGAGGCCAGAACTCCAATAAAGCTTAAGGGAGTAAAGTGCCAAAAGCCCATGTTTGCCCGAACCTAGAACCTGTCAGTGGTAGCTCCATGTGAAGTGATCTTAAAATTCTTTGAAAATCCCACATTTCAAAGAAACCTCAGTTCAACCAAAACAGATGCAGGTTGGTTAATTTTACATCAATGAGTAGAGATCAAAGTCCTCTTAGCTGAGAGTAAGATTCTGACGCTTGGGGTATCAGCCCCAAACTGAATCAAATCCTGCTCTGAGGAGCTTTGGAGTTGGACACATTGTTAAAAATATCAATGATGTTATCAGTTACTTGTAAAAAGAGAAATAAAGAGAGGAGAGGAAGAGAATAGCAAAACTGTATTTGAAAATAGGCAATGGTAAGAAACAGTTTAAATCTTATACTGTTGACCCAAACAATATAAAATCATTTGTCTAAAATAAGCTTTTTTCTTAACTCATGTCCCCTTAAAAGTCTGTTTTTTCTAGTTTATAATATGGATTAGCAACTGTGTAGAGTGCACGAACTGCAACTTTAATTATAACTGAAAGAAAAACTTCTACCTGTTCCTGCCCCAGAAATGCGGTGTAGCTTCAAGTTTTAGCTTAGATGAAATTAAAATCCAGTATGGGTATTTCTTATGCATCTTGGAGCAGGCATGATGGTAACTAGCTGAAAATATGTTTTTTTCTCTTGATATTAAGGTTCTGCAAATAATGATAGCAAACCAGCAGAGAATCCAAGTGTTTTGTGATAATAAGTATTAACTTTAGTGAAACCATACAAAAATGTCTTTTAAAACTTTCAAACTAATTGACAAATTTAATTCTTTCCAAATCAGGCATGAAATGTCACAAAATTATCAGAAAGACAATTTTCAGAGGAAAAAATATGAAACTATCAGCATGTTTTGCAAGGAAAATTTTCTGACGTTCTTGGCTCAAGTATTTGGACTTATTTCAGCCATTTACGTCTGTACAGATTTGATCCATTGGGATTAGTTTTATGATCCTGATTAAAAGTTTAACAGGACGATGTTACTCCAAGCTAAGTATTTGTCTGTTTCCTTGGATTGAATCCAAAATCTTGAAATAGCCTTTCCATTATTATGTCCTTAGAGCCTTAAAAATCTTGAATTTTTTGGCCTTTCAAATTTCCTCATTTTTATATAAATTCCACTGAATTTCTAGCCATTAACTTGCTGTAAATCAAACATTCATGTTCTATGGAATATGTACAGTTTTGAGGCTTCAGAACTTGGCATGATATTTAAATCCCATCCACACTTCCCTTTTGTGCTATCATTTGCCTCCCAAGACCTGCCTGGACACATATTTGCATATCTGAAACATTTATGCTAAACTACCTTAAGCATGGCTCATTGTTGAAGCTGTCAGGGAGTATTTTCTTACAGCATCCATCACGCAACACCTCGGCTCTACCAAATTCTAATCGTGCAGATTCTAATCTATCTGCTTCCCATGCACTGTCTGGGATCAAAATGCACATGGAAGTCTAATCATATCTGAGTTCTCAATAACTTAGGTAAGGCAATGTTGTCTTTCATGTCAAACACTTTGAAGAAAATAAAGATCTTATTTGTTACAGACATCAATTAACTTATTCATATGGCATTTAGCTATCATCTAAAGTAATTAGATAGCTTCCATTAGTGTATAGTTGTAGATATTCAACAGTTCCAAGAGGGTCCAATAAACTGTGGCCTAGATTTATTCTACCTAATTTTATATATTTTGTTGAGACTAAAATAAAAGGCTAGTCACCTTGAGCTCTGTCTTCAGGACAAAACATGGATATGTGTCTCCAAATGGTTATTTAGCTCAGAGATGGGGTGAATCACTCTCTGGAAGTGCCTTTTTCTCCATCAGCTGCTGGGGGGGTGGATTAATTACAATCGGAATTAGGCCCCTCTGCAATAGTTTGTATGTTTCTGGACCTAGATGACATGTCTAAGAAATGTGTGGCACAGCTCAGGATGGAAACAACCCACAAAAAACCGCACACCTTTGTTAAGTTCTGCTCTGGTTTCTTTTCCTTACATTGTTCTATTGACTCTACTTTTTAAGTTACGTTGGATTACTCAGTAACTGAGACTGAACTGTATTTAAAGCCATGAAGAGAGTCTTTCCATATGATACTGGCTGTTTTGAGAGATCCCATAACAGTCCACAGTATAAATAAGTCAAAAACAAATGAACACCACTAAATACACTGTTATATCCCTTTTTTAGAATAAATTCAATAAATATATCCATATTAAAAAATCTAATAAGAAATGGTAGAGAGTGAAGTTTTACAGATACCTACAAGAATAAATATACCAAGAAAGGGAAAATAATCAACATACTAAAAAATTCTGAAGGAAGGTGTTTCTTGATGGAAGTGTGTTTTGATCAATATTATTTATGTTAAATAATGCCCTGATTCGAAGAACTGAAATGAAGCAGTCAAATTACACTGATATTTCCATTTCAAAATGACCTTCAAGGAAAGGCATGTATTTTTCAAACACAATAAAAAAGGTTGTATAAATGTTGATGTTTATTTCTATTGGGTTGTTTAATTTTAAGACATTTTTGACATTTTCACTTTTACAATTCCAGTCTGAATCATTCAATGTTTATTAATCAGTGATAATATTTAACTTGTGCTATCACTTGGAATGGAGATTCATTTTTCAACGTTGGCATTTTTGCATAAAAGTGAAAAAAACCAAACTTTTTTTTTTTTTAATAGTGTTAAAAGGAGAAATGGATGAAACGGGAGGCTAAAAGTTATGTATAGCAAACCAGGGTTTCTCTTATGTCCTGACATAAACTGCTGAGACTTGAAGCATGCTCTACCACAGTAAAGATTGACTTTGATGTTGGCCATTCAGCCGAGTCATCCAAGATGTTCACATTTTTCTCTGTTAATGTATAAGGTTAAAGGGTGATATGATCAATACAGTTGTGATACCAATTCTAATGTTACTAATGCAAATAAGTATGCTTTCAAGTCTGTTTCAGGTATTTTATTTTTTAAAAATTTTATTTATTTTTTAAATGTCATAATTGCTAAGCAATCAGAGCAGCTCCTGGAGCAGTAGATTTCAAGGAAGGTTGTGATTCATTTTGCCAGTTAAAAATATATAAGACCTTTAGTAATTGCTGGTCTATATCAGAGATGGTGTATTCATTTGGAACAATTAATTTAGAGGTTGGCAAACTTCAACATTTTTGAGGGTCCCCACAAGTTACCGATATACCTGCTTTGTATTGTTGTTGGGTTTTTTTTTCCCTTGTAAAACTGCACTTTTAAGTGCACAACTAGACACTTAATTTTCAGTTTATCCACAAAAAAATTGAGATGATAAGCTGTGGCAAGCTCCATATATTTGGCTATGGATAACACATCATGATTTTTTGCTAAGCCCACAGTTAAACTGTGGGATTTAGTGCTGTAAGATGTAGTGCGTGTAAAAAGTATGCATAAGTTCAAAATGGAAAAGAAGAAATTGAAGAAAGAAAATTCTAATGAGCCTTATACAACAAAGAGGCCACTTATGTCTCAGAAAGTTCCTGTGCGCACAAATCATTGATGTCTGGGAGAAAATATCAGGAAAATGTTTGTCCTAATCTTATTTGCTTCTCTAGGCAGCTGAAGCAGCCAGCATTGGAAACGGGACACTGGGCTAGATATACCTTGTTGTGAACTGCTCTGGCTTCTCTTCTGTTCATTCTTCTGCTCTCTACTTGAAAGGATCAGAGATCAGACCTTTGCTTGCTCACACCTTGGCCTCTCTGCTGTGACTGCCCACAGAGGTCTCAATTAATGGTAATTTCAGTGGTAGCTTGAGTGATGGGCTCCCTGATGGCTGAATTCTCTACTGATCAAAGTCATCATTGCTCCATTAACTACAATACAGCAATGCCAATTTATACTAGGAATAAATAAAGCCCTGAGTTATTGAAACAGGTCTGTAATCACTACATTCATTTTAAATAAGGTAGCAGGAGGCCATTGGGATCAGAGAACAACAGCGTTTGTTATCAGTTGTGCAGAAGAGGTTGAGGGCTGCACCCTTGAGCAGAAATGGCATTCTCTTCAACTTATTCAAATAACACACAATTATCAATGTGAGTAAGAAAAGAGTTCCACGAAGAGTAGACAGGTTTCTGTAATTTTTTTTTTAAATAAGCAAGCAAACTGTTCTTAGATGAAAATAACAAAGTAAGAGACTATTTCTTTTGGATTCCATCATAGCCAAAACTGACCACATTTGGATAAAGGCAAATGGGTAACCAATTAGCTGAAATCCTTTACAGTAATTTTTTGTAATATTTCCTGATATGCCTTTCTTAATCCCTTTTTTGAAACATGTTTTCGCTTCTCAGTAAGAAATAAATACCGTAAATAACAAGTTGGTTTTTGGCTTTTTTTTCTTGCTTGAAAAATAATGCTGAAGGAATTGTTTTGCAGTTGAAAATTAATGTAACCCATTATGTCCAGGAAATTTCTTCAATATATTACTTGCCAAGTCTTTGGTCCTCACGAAGAAAATAATTTTAATTTATCTCATTTTTCACAACTGAGCCAATGATTGTTTAACCTAAAGTGCCATTGTGACTAAGTAGAGAAATATCAGGGTTCTTGGTCATTTTATTGGAGCTCAGCTATTAAATCCACTAGGTTAGCACTGAGAATCACAGAAGTTGCCACTTCAGAAGGAAAAAAGTCCTAGAGAATGTAACAGAGGATGAGAACGATTTTTTTTTTTTTTTTTGCACTTTTTAGAGCATTAAACAGCAAATTATATCTTTGTTATAAAACACAGAAATGTGGACAAAAACAAGCTATAGGAAGGTTATAATTTTCAATTAAATGTTGTAAAAGTTTGGAGTTAATTTCTGATATGTTTATGTATTTTTTAGCCTTCATATAAAACTATTATTATTGCTTTATTGTTATATCCTTGTGTCATGAATGTCTTAAATCTCTAAGTGAAAATCTGGTCCTGACGTTAACTCTGGAAACTGTAAAGTATTGTTGATTTGATGTACATGGTTAGTATTTTCAGATTTCCCTTGAGGATTTAGATAAACACCTTCTACTAAGTTATATGGCTGAGGTCCTACTGTAGACACTCTTGCTTGTGTTCAACTTTATGTGCTTTTAGCTGTTGCACTCAAATCAATAGCTCAGAGCTATAACTCAAGCCAATTGACAATTCTGACTTGCAATTTTTGTCAATACTCTGAAATTCACCTATGGAAATTCAGCTCTTCTGACAAGGTAGTTATGAAAAATATTCACCTTCCATCTGTTGTGTTACGATAAAAATTCAAAAGCACATGTTACAGGAATAGCACTATAGATGCCCAAATCAGAGGCAGATTCCCTTTAGAGCTGTGTTTTGCCAAGTTAGCTAAAAGTTACCTCACCTAAAGTAACAGAATTATATTATTTTTTTCCTGAAAAAATGTGACATTTTCATGATTTCTAAGGGACAAGGGACACATTTTTCTTATGGTTCTAGATGCTTATTTAAAATTAAAAATGATAAGAACAGGAAAAACCTCAAGGAAAATGTTGATCTAGAAATGAAACTTTTCCAAATTATCCAGTTAAATATTTTGATTGATTCTAAAAGTGATGAATAATCTAGCTTTGTGAATTGCATGTTTTCTTGCAACTCAGCACGACGAAGGTTTGGGAATGGTAGCTCAAAAAATATTTGCAAAGCTATTTCTTACCCAGCTCTATCCATTAGGTTTAGAGGGCTCAAGGGTGTAAGTTCTTCCTGCCTTTGCAACCTACGTGTACAACAGAGAAAGAGGCTGATAGAGAGCCTTCCTAACGTGTTGTTCAGCTATTATGCACAGCGTGAGAAAGCCTAAAAAGAAGCTCGAGTACCATCAGCATGAGTTTTGATTTAACAAGTGTCAAAACCATGTTAAACTCAGATACAAGTAGAAAAATATTTCAAGAAAGGGTGGAAAAGTCATCTTCAGGTTTGTAAAAGGATTGTGAGTGTCTGGGCGATTTATTAGAATATGATACTTCTACCCCAATGTTAGGAACAGAATCCTTTGCTGATCTGCAGGGTAGCACCAATATGAAGCGGACTGTCTAGGCTCACTCTGAACACTGCCTTGCCTAAAGGCCTCATATGTCATGTGTAGAAAAGGGAGATGGTATAGGTCACAACCTTTAACTCCTTTTTATCATTAGCTGGAATTAACCTTTGTTGATATGAATCAAAAGAAAACAGTAGATAATAATTATAAAATAAAAAAAAAAGTTATCACAATGAAGATATTTTTTAAAAAAGGGGAAGAGAAAGAGATATGCTTATGTTTTCTTCGTGCCCTGTGGGAACTAAATAGACAAATTTTAATGAATATATAGATGAAATAAGAGCAAGAGAAAGCAAGAAAATCCATGAGAGTGAGAAAGAGAGAGAGAGAGAGAGAAAGCAAATATACCTAAACATTTGATGCAGACTTTCAAGGCCAAAAAGGAATTCAACAGCCTTTCAGAACAGAAACTATGAAGAAATTTGATCTTTAACCACACTAAATCTTAGGGGTCCCTTTCTACAATAAGAGCAAGAAAATGCAAATGAATTTAAGTCAGATGAAAATCTTTGATTATACAATGCATTAGTCAGATCCACACTTAGATTACAGCAATCAGTTCTGGTCATCACATTACAACATAAAATATTGAAACTCTTGACAAGGTAAAGAGACAGCAGATGAGTTTGATCTTAGGCTGTGATTATATTGTATTAATGACTTCCTATCATATTACTGTCTTCTCTAACTTATCAGAGAAACATCACTTCCTAATTGAGTAAGAAGGGCAGCCAAAAGAACCATAATTTTAGAAATTGTTATTATTATTGCCTTTTTACCATTCCTTTTCATAAACTGTATAATCTATCCTTATTTAAAGAAAAGGACATTAATGTAGGCTGTATATTTCAATTGGGATAGTGTGATTCAGTGATCGATAAACCTAAACAAGAGCAGAGCATTACATATACAAGTTATTCAGTCAAAATATCTCATGCTGCATCCCAGGAAGAAGAAGCCATGCACAAATGAAATAGAAGGCAGCCTTTAAAAACGAAGGCAGTGTGCCAAGAATATAATTTCATTCCCTGGTAGAGTTATACCAAGTGACTTGGTTACACAGGTCTAGTTCAGTCAAACTGTGAAATGTGCAGTGGATAAACTGTTCTTACCTGTGACCCTGACACATTGTCATTCCTCTGAAATCCACCTGTCAAGAGAAAAGAAATGGATCACGGGGACAGAATAAGGCACACCCTAACTCAAAGGCTGCTAAAAAAATTTTCAGTACCATAAGGATTTTTTTACTGATGGTAGAATCAGCATTACCTCATAAGAGAACAAGTGGGCAGCATGGGACACCTCATCAATTCTTATAAAGATCTAACAGTCGGGTGTCTAGAGGATGGGGCCAAACTCTTTTCAGTGTTGCGTGGTGACAAGACCAGGGGCAATGGGTACAAACTGGAACACAGGAAATTACATCTGAACATGAGGAAAAACTTCTTTACTTTAAGGGTGACAGAGCACAGGGACAGGCTGCCCAGACAGCTTGTGGAGTCTCCATCTCAGGAGGTATTCAAAACCCATCTGGATGAGTTCCTGTGCAATCTGCTCTAGGTGAACCTGTTTTGCCAGAGGGGTTGGACTAGATGACGTCTGAAGGTCCCTTCCAACCCCTACCATTCTGTGACTCTGTGATTGTGTTATCACAGGGAGTTTATAAAAATAATTTGTAGTACCATTGTTTAAATAAGATACAAAAACTTCATGCTGGGAAACATAAACCACAAAAAGGTTAAAGTTAGTCTTATGGGGATCTGTCTTTGTTCAATAGGCAATGGAAAAGTCCATTGAAAAAGATCCCCCAGAGCATGATTTGGAATGCTGTCTGGACTCTGAATTGTCCCAAATAAAGACGTATTCCTCACCACCACCGTAGAAGAAGGCTGGGCGTTAACCATATTAGTCTATGTGAATGACCCACGTTGTCCCCAAAATATGTGTGTGTGAAGGAAGATAAAGGAAAAGCAGGGGGGGGAAATATAATTAAAAAAGCCCCAAGAACATCAAAAAACCCTAACCACAACGGAACACAATCAAATGGATAGACTCACCCCTTTCCCTACTCCTTATGTTCAAAGGTACTCAGATTGCAAAGTCAAGCACTTAAAGGTTTGGAAATTCCTGACCAGAGATCATCCCTAGCTGATTTAGCTCGCTAAAGCTTAGCTTCTTGTAGCAGTGGGGAGATAGATTTTCTCAGACCACCTGGTGAAGTAGAGTACCTACTGACTAAAGTAAGTTTTTCTTTACTTCTGGAGGACATTGCTCAGAGTGCAGTGACACCTTGGACAATGGTGAGATAGTGAACCACAAATGAAAATCAGTCTAATCTACGAGAGTGAGAGATTGATCTTTTCAACCAAAAAATGATCCCAGTCAGGAAATGACAGTGCACAGGTGCGGATTTACCAAGGGGTTAAGAGAGCTGTAGCCTTTTACATGAGAACCCTCAGTTTCAAGTGATGTTAAAAACAATCATCTGTGTTGCAGCTCCACAAAACCTTAGTCCGCTCAGCATCGATGAAGTCAGTGCATTAAGCCCTTTGCTTATTCTAGCTAAACTTAGTAAATTTCTCTATATTGCTTATTTTTTTTATTATTTTTATTTGTGTTTATTTGTGTTTATTTTAGTCCTGGCTGTTGTCGTTCTCTTGTTTGTTTCTCCTTCACTCGTGAACAACAGTGGAGTTTTGCAATAACAGCTGAAAAGATTCTGTTTTGGAAATGTCTTATTTCATATATTATTTCTGAGAGTGTTACATTTTGAGATTTCTTTTCTGTGGAAAATAATAATTCATTGTCTTACCAGGGAAAGAGGAAAAAAATCCCACAAAGGTAGAGAAACAACAGGCAGCCAGCAGTACAGTGGATGTTTAAAATACCTTTCAAGTGTAATAATTCTTTCAGGGTTAATTTATAGTCACCTCTGTGTTTTGAATTATATAGGACTAGGCTGCAACAGCCGTATTTAAATTCACAGGAAAGAGTGTTTAGGGAGAAGAAGTAAGCCCTCCCCATTGCCCTACTTAGTGTTGCTGCACTTGTATATGGGATTACAGCAACTACTCACCCAATATTGCACCCAGTGAGGAGCTGTCTAGGCTCCAGCCTTAACTTATTCATCACCCAGAGAAGCCATCCAAGCACAAAGCACTAACTTAGCTCTATGAGGTGACTTTCTGCCTCAGAGTGGTAGGCAACAGGAAATGATCATGCTCGTCCAGCCTTCAGTGATTTCTGTAGTTTTTTCCTACATAGTGTGGCAGCATGCCGACCCTCAGAGTAGACAGTTACAGGTCCCTAAAATTTTGAGCCAGCCCGTAGCACATACATTCTGTGTCTGGGAGTTGTCTCCTGTTGCTTTCTTTCTGCCAGGAGTCCCACTGCAGGCATTTAACGTGAGTATAGATGCTGCAAGGCACAACTGAATAGAATACAATTCAATAAAACAACAAAACAAACCAAGGAATACAACAGTGGGTGAATAAATATTCTATGGAACTCGTGCCAAGGTTACATGTTTAACAGATTTCCACTTTATTGTCAATCATTTGAATCTCTTAGAGTGAGGGCAGACATTTTTATAGCACTTTCTGTTTAGCATTGGACATTTGAAGTGGCAGAGCAGAAAGGAAGGCGAGTTTTTAGCTATAAATTGTGTTTTGCAATGCGAAAGCTGCATAATAATGAATGATATAAGTTTTTTTCGATTTCCATTTTTCTTCTTTACCGAAGAAAGGACCAAATCATTCTGAAAACACATTAGAAGTCAATGACAAAGTAATAGAAAATGCTGACATTTGGAAATATCTTTCTGAGAAAGTTCTGTAAGTGCTAGTTTTCAGAATCTATTCTACCCATGTAGATAAACCTGGAGGCAAGAAACACAGGTGATCTCCTTCATACTGATTGAAAAATTGAATCTCATTAACATGAAATGAGCAGTAGGTAAATATTTTTTTCATCACCAGAATATTTGTATTTTTTCAGATTGTTATTTAATAGTATTATTATTGATAATAACTATCAGTGATACCTTCACATTTATATAGTGCCTTTTTGTCTCAGAAGGTCCCAGTGCCTGGGCACCAAAATCACTTTCCTTAATCATGCGGATGCAGCCTTGGTTTTTATCTGTGACCTGTGATGCTGCACAGCAGCTAAGGGGACAAATCCCATGAATACTAAAGCATTTTGTGCAATTCAATTTGCTTTTGTGAGCAAAATCTTCAGTTTCAACCTCTGGTACAAAGAGATGGAATAGCACAGCCTAACCTGAAGTATTTCAGAAACTTCATGATAGCAACAGTATATCTCCCCTGTTAAAAAGTTAAGCTTGTACTTAAATAGTCATCTACCTGACTTAAGCTTTTCTACCAAGAAATGAGCTGTCTAGTCAAGTCCTTCCTCTGTGTCCTCTCCACGTCTTGGAATGAGGGGAGATTCTCCAGGACATCCGTAGTCTCAGCCTGAGGTCAACACCTAGAAGACCTGTCATGAAGATCCCTCTGTAGTCATTCTCCAATGAATGTACAGGAAGCCAAGCCAAACGAATGATTCAAACACCCAACCTTAACAGATATAAAACTAGTTGAACTGGATCTTACCTTAGTCAACAATATAAGCTTCAAAATCCCTGTTTATTGACTGCAGATCATATATAGGATACTTTATATGGATACACACACACACACATATGTGTGTGTGTTTATATCTATTTATGCAGAGATTTATAGTGACTACAAATGTCTGTGCCTAAAGTATTTAGGAAAGTACTTCGCAGAGATGACAAAATGTAGGAAACCTGAAACTTGTCACAGGTTTCCTATCTAGTGAAAAAATGTATGCAAATCAATGACTAATGGAAAAAACAAACAAACAAACAAACAAACACAAAAACCCCCACCAAAACAAACAAACAAAAATCCCATCAGAAGTATATCATGAAGACAAAAATACATATTTGTAATTATAGATATCCATTTGTTAACTAGATATAAATGGCTGAAGTAATAAACATCAACAGCTGAAATGAATGTGTAACCTTTTCAGAACTTACATTTTATAATGGTCTTTTGCAGAGATTATTGTCTTCATCTGAGCTGCTACTATTGCTCAAGGAAAAGTATGTGCTTTATGAAAGAAAAAATCCAAACGCAATAAGGATCTTGAAGCTGAGTGGTGTTTCCATTGAACTGTGAACTTGAGGTTGAATGTAAGTTTTACACTGACTTGACTGTAGTTGTCATATGAACTTCCCATTTTGTAGAAATATTGGAACGTGGAGAAAGACACTGAGAACTCCTCTGTGCCTGAAGGAAGAGGGCAGGCTGAGAATAGTAGGTTTCCTGTCTTTGGAGAAAAAAAGAAAAAAAAAAAGAAAAGAAAGCATAAGCAGAGGTAAAAGTACTTATTTTGTTAAAAGCACATGCAGCTTGAATACATTTTATTTCAAAAACAAAAAGCTGAATCTTCTGGATTTTTTTACTACAAGAAAACTCTTCCAATTGAAATTTCTATTTTCCAGATTTATTTTATGTATATAGATAAACATAGACATACAAACACACATCTTTAACAGTCACTTAGCAAAAAAAGAAATAACCAACTCAGCTAACAATCATCACTTAATGTTTTCTAAACACTGTATAGTTACTACAAGGGGCCAGTGAAAAATTCCTATATAAGTAGTTGTTCAGTGAATAAGAAAGACTTTATTTTAAAAAAACCCAAAACACTCACAGTAAGGATGGGGGAAGGAATGGAGAATGGTGTGTCTGAAGCAGGAGTAGGGTGGTAATGATAGGTATATTTATATTGTAAATATATTTAAAATATTTTGGTATATTTACATATAATTATATATTATATATTTTTATATAATAGGTATATTTAATATATTTTAACTGAGACAGCCTTTTTGAGGCTACCATAGATGGGCCACCTAAATCTCTACTGTGAGCTCCCAGTAATCCCAGAAGAGTAACAGTTCAAAATATTTTCATAGTACACCTGCACTACTGATGTAAAAATATCCAGGGTTGCTCTTTGGCACAGATATGAACAGGAATGCAACAATCATCATGTGAAAGACTCTGCAATGCTTCAGCACAAGGCGTCATGCTGACTGAGAGAGAATTCTGTGGAGGAAACCGTCCCATGCACGTTAATTAAGTTCAAGTGTTTGTGCATCTGGCACCGTTTAATTTACTATGGTAAACTTAGAATTTAGGACTGTTCTACAAATACAGCAGAAATGGGAATCATTAGAGCTCATGATTAAATCCTTACTTCAATCAAGTCACTCAGGAACAGCTCTTGATTTAAGACATTGGTATAAGAAATGGTGATGAGACCTGCTCAGATTGTAGGGGGAGCAATGGAGAGGGAAACACATGTTCCAGACATTCATCCCATTTTGAGCAGACTTCTTGACAGTAAATTCAGATAAGTATGATGAAGGCTAAGTAGAAGAGGAAGAAAAGTGTAAGTTTGGAGCCTTGGGGTTTTTTGGTGTCCAAAAACAGCTGAGAGAGAGAAGGGCAAAGTGAGCAGGAAATTCAGAAAGTACAGAAGGCAGGAAACTGATTTGAGGAAGCTAAGTTTTGCCAGAATGGAACATTTCCTGATCAGCTTCATGTCATGATTTGAGGGGTAGAAAGAGCCTCAAACTCACATTGCAATCTTTTTGAAACATACTTGCTCTAATCAGAACTAAATTTTATGTCTTGTTGATGGACAATTTTCCAGCAGCTGTTTTCCAACCCAGAAACTATTCAGACAAACTAATTGCAACCAACCAGGAGGGGTAAGAAATAGCAAGAAGAAAGTGCAGTTCATAGGCAACACTGGGAACAGGACATATTGTTCTGCTGATTGTTCCTTTAAGCATGGATAATCATGTACAATGATGTATTCACTTTAAGAGGATTCTCCATGTGGAAAATGTTCTTGAAAGGTTTAAACACCGTGAATGATCCAAAACTCATCATAGTGTCATGGGAACAGGGACAACTTAGAAAGCAGCTATAAAAAAAGGGAAAGCAAGGGGAAGATAGTAAAGGAGAAGAGAGCTTTGCAATTTGATGCAGACATAATTAAGGATATTCTGAGTAGGGCCAAACAGCCTTGACTGATGCAGTGAAGGTTAAGCTGTCTTTTGGACAGTATCTTTCAGGATGCTCTCTTTGAGTGATTAAAAGTCTGGCTAAGCTGGAGTGGCTGAAAATATGAGAAGTGAAAACTCCCAGGAGGAAAAACTAGAAAAATAATTTGTGCTATTTAGGAGTGGTCCTGAGGAGAAGATGCAAATGATTTCATAAAGCTCCCTGAAAGTGACAAGTACAGTTCAATTAAATACTTTCTCTGTCCCTTTCTCCAACACTCTGCTCCCCTCTCTCTTCCCCTTCCTTTTTTTTCAATCCCTCTTTTTTCTTCTTTTTTTTTTTTTCTTATTTTTTTCTCTTTTCTTTCTTTCTCTATCTGTGACCAGCCTGCGCAGAATCAGGCATGACAGCAACAGTCCTACGCAGAACCTAGAGACAGTGAGGAGAGGAGCACTATGAAGTGAGTGCTTGAACTGCCTAAGCCAAGGATGCTCACCTGGCACTCAGAAGACAATGCTTTTCATAGCCACCTATGTTTGAGGAGGTCACCACTCGTCTCAGGAAGATACATTTCGTATTCTTTCCACATATTTTTTTCTCCTCAGCTGGGCTGGGTTGGGAGGAATTTCTTGCATCCTCTCTGAAAGCAAAAATCATCCTGTTATTTTTAAATCAGATCCCTAGCCTAGGAAACTATAGACCAATTGGTCTAGACTCAATAGTAAGCAAGGTTTTAGAATATACTTTGAAAAAAAATATTAAAGACAGAAAGATAAGAAAGATAAAATGGATTTACCAAAGACAGACTGCCAAACTGAACTGATACCATTCCATGATAAGATAACTGATTTTCTAGACAAGTGAAATTTAATAGATCTAATCTGCCTGGAGTTCAGGAAACCATTTAATATGGTCCATGTTAGAAATTACTACTGAAGCTAGAGGGAATGGAGATTATTTGAGGAGTTAGCTGAGGAATTTTAAATGTGTAAGGAGCTGGCTGGTGAATTATTAGAGAAGGGGAACAGTATTCTTGATCAGATAGGCTAGAACCACTGTTCCCTTTCATTACTTGGAAACGGGAGTACGTTATT
This sequence comes from Stercorarius parasiticus, assembly GCA_013396915.1. Classification (NCBI taxonomy): domain Eukaryota; kingdom Metazoa; phylum Chordata; class Aves; order Charadriiformes; family Stercorariidae; genus Stercorarius; species Stercorarius parasiticus. The sequence goes on along the minus strand of VWZL01004245.1, from coordinate 32,374 downwards.
TCAGACTGCTGATGACACAAAGCTGATGACACAAATCCCCTTTGTCAATACCAAGGGGAATCAGGGGACTGCAGAAAAGGAGCAGACTGAGGAATTAAGTAATAGACCTAGAAAGGAATATATTAGGAAAAGTATAATGTCTCTTAATGAGGCACAAATAATCTCACTCGTGCTGTGTTCAAAGTTCTTGAACGGAGAATAACAGAAAAGGGAAGAAACAAGAGAACATAAACTGTATGTATTAGCCAACAATCAGAAGTTGTTGATCACAAATGTGAGGTGACAGTAACAATAATAATAATTTTATTCAAAGGAAGCATGACTGCAACTTTATAAGTCAATTGGTACATCAAGTAGTGTCCCCCATTCCGGTTTGAAAATGGTGTTAGGAAAAATCAGTTTTGGTTGGACTAGAATATTGATTTAAGAGAGGAGTAAAATAACTTGTGGGGTTTAACCTGGGAAAATAAGGGCTGAATAAAGGTACAATTTTTCTCTATACATACATTGAAGTGAGAATATTGTGTCTTTTAAGGAGAAGTTATGCAAGCTAGAGACAGTGTTGCTGAAAGAAAGGGTCCATATTAATTTACTCACAAACAGTAAGGCTGAAGATTAGCTTTCCAGAAGGAGAAACAAGATTTCCCATCATGAATGGCTGCAGAGAGATGGGATTATGAAACTGAAGTTTCCTACCTCAAACATAGGAACAGCCCTGATAACTTGTGGTGATAAATGATCCGTCCCTTACCTGGAGCTTACTTTGCTGGTACATTAAATCTTCAATGTTTTGTAGCTAGTGGACCCTCACAGCAAAGAAGCTGGACAGTAGCATATTACCAACTTAGCATACAGTCAGTGTTTCTTCTAGAAGCTGTGTATATGGGTTTATAGATGAAAATTCACTCTGAGATGAGTCATTGTAACCACCTGGCTTTGCTCTCCTGGCACTGTTACCACACCTGCAGCCAGGTTCTGGAAATTAAATTTCTAATTGTTACATACTGCATATAAACAGCTGGAGTCCTTTTCTCTGCTCTACTCTGAAGCAATGAAATCACAAGGAAATTACATTTGGTTTGAATAATTGTTACCAGTTAGCAAAAGAAAAACATAAAATGGAAAAGCTGAGGCATAAAGCAGAGATACACTCAGACACTGTAGAAGTTGTAGGGGACAGGGAAAAAAAGTAATAAAAATATTTCCCATCAAACTGAGAAAAAAAAAAAAAAGTTGAATGAAGGTTTCCTTAATCTTTACTTTAGGGAATAATCTCAATACTAGTGATTTCAAACTACAAAGTTTTTGGGGATAAGAAACTAGTCAGACACACAGGTTCATGTTTCTGGGTTTTTTTCAGCCTTTCTCTGTGACTCCAGGCAACTTGCTGAAGGTAAGGTACAAAGCAAACCCATTGGGCACTCCAGCTTCAGCACTGAGCTATCTTTGATAAATCTTATGCCTTTTTCCAGCAAAGTGATATGTAAGCCAAGTGTCGGGTCTGCAGACACCAGTGCAGGGACTTTGCATGTAGTGGCTTACAAAACCCACATGTTGAGCGGGCAGCAGAGCAGACCTAGTCAACAGGCAAAACTAACTCCACAAACGTATCTGAACTCTCTTCCCTCTTAAGGTGAAAAATATCTAACTTAACGCTTCATATCAGCAATATGTCCAAGATTGGAAGAATGGGATACCTCCTGATAATGATGGCTGATAGAGAACCTGGTGCATTGATGCGGTCTATCTCCTACGACAAGACAAAAGACCACAGTTAGTCAACTCAAAGCACCACACAGACCAAGAAAAGAGTTCTGTTAAATCCTGCTCAATGGGTGTTGATGAATTAACTTTGCACTCTTAAGCCCTATGCTGGGTGAACTGATGACTACAATTCTAACTTTAGGCCAGATCTATGATCTTCTACAGGTGGGATACAACTAGCCTCAAAATATCAAAATATAAATCTGTCACTTCTCTACTCCAAGTTGAAACAAATGGGTTGTGTGCCCTCACCTGATCTACACCAAACTTGTATCGCTGCTTAAAGAAGGAGTTACTAGCATTAAAGGCAGTGGAACTGCTAGGCTGAAAACAGATAATTTTTTTGAAGTGGAAATGACACAACTTTTGCGTGCTCACCTTTTGGCTAATGAACACACACAGAGTATGAATCCTTAGCAAAAACAAAGGCAAGTGTTCATTATCCACTCTGTGTAGAATTTCTTAAGCACCATATTATACAGTCAAGTCAATTATCACAGAATCACAGAATGGTTCGGGTTGGAAGGCACTTAAAGAACATCTAGTTCCAACCCCCCTGCCGTGGGCAGGGACACCTTCCACTAGACCAGTTTGCTCAAAGCCTCATCCAGCCTGGGTTTGAACACTTACAGGGATAGGGCATCGACAGCTTCCCTGGGCAACCTGTTCCAGTGTCTCACCACCCTCACAGTAAAGAATTTCTTCCTGATATCCAATCTAAACCTACGCTCTTCCAGTTTGAAGCCATTACCCCTTGTCCTGTCACTCCACTCCCTGATAAAGAGTCCCTCCCCATCCTTCCTGTAGGTCCCTCAAAATTATGGGGTAGAGGTGTTGGTCCATTCACAGTGCAGTTAAGAAAACAAACATGGAGACAGCAAAAAGACAATTTGGAGTGAGCTTGACTCTATTTTATGCTGCACTGTTTATAAACTCCCCAAATTATAACCCCCCCAGATTCTAGAAATAAGCCAATGCTGGAGGATTCTGAATTCCTTTCTTTATCTTGAGGACATAAATCCTGTTCTGATACTGGAAAACTCCTTGCACTTCAGCCTCTTACTCAGAAGAGTAGAAGAAGAAAAAATACCCCACTTCATAAAGATGTTGTGTAGAGAAGTGTATAAATTATTGAGATCTGTTCTAATACAGAGAGGTCATATATGTATGTGTGTCTGCCTCAGACATAGCTAGCTAGAATTGATTGCTACATGAATAAACATTTACAGCTTCAGGCCCTGCAACAGTAATATCCCCACTCTCATCTCGCCTTTTGAGTTTCTAAACGGTCATGTCCTGCACAACTCTTTGCAGACTGTATATTGGAAAGGGCAAACTCTTGCTATTCTTCTATACTGTACGCTAAGCCCTTTCTGCCCCCATTACTGTTTGATCTTTTACAAGGTTATCCTGCTAGGAATTATAGGATGTAATTAAGGAAGATGGTATTAATACTTCTCTTTGTAAATGTACAGTCTATTTATACAAGAACCAGCTACATGATATTGTGAATTTTGTACAGTCTATAGCTGAGGGTGACCAAACCAATTTCTCTGGATAGAATAAATCCTCCTTACCCTCACCCTTCAAACTTCAAACTGAACTTGATCCAAACATCCTTTTCTCTAATTTAGAAAAAAGCTTTGTTCATTTTTAAGTTTCATTTTCATGTGAAAATGCTGTGAAATAGATTGTTCTCATGGTATTTTCAACCATGCCCTGAAGTAGAAAGTACCAGAAATACCATGAAAGAGCTCAGTCCTGGACTGATCTCTAGGCAAGCTTGCCTGGAGAAATTCTTGAATGAAATTCACGACATATTTCTGGGAGAGCCCACAAATGCAAGGGGTAACTACAAAGGTCTGGACAAGAAACAATTAGAGGTTACACCAGAAAAAATAAAACATTGTCCTTTTAAGCAAAGCATGACTGAGCTAATCTAATTTGAAAGACTTCAGATATTGGCACTAGTTGTGCTGAGATTGCCAAGCAAACACATTCCCATGTGCTCCACACAATTCTGTGCCTGAGTGTCCAGGCTGAGTGACATATTGCAGAATTTGTATAGTCAATCTATTCCTGCCCTTTGCTGGGGTTTTAGTCCATGGAAACTAAGGCACCTGTGGGGATGGCACATGCCATAGCCTCATCCTGACAAGCAGTCAGTGTGTGGTCAAAGTGTGCACTTCAGCACAGTTGTTCCTTCATCTTACAGTTATAGAGACATTGCAATAACACTTTAACATAACTTTTAGCTTCTTGTAGTAACATTTAGAAGCATAGTCCCCTGCTAGGCACTATAAAACCATGGGAAAAAAGAACTGTGCCCCCAGAATTTCAATTGAACATAAGAAAAGGATAACGCTAAGATGGAAGCAGAGCAGTGGGAAGTGGTTTTGTATCCTAACCTTGGCATCTTGCCCAGATCATTCAACAGCTCTATTTGCACATGTTGTCTATGTTATTCTTTGCTACCTGCAGTACTATGTAATGTAGAGGACTGGGAGTGCCCAGGACTTCAGAAGCATGGTTCTTCAGCCAAGACTGCAGTGATCCTATCTCTGATATAGACGAGTGCAGAGTGATTTGTAAAAAACACACACACACATTACTATGCTACACTTTCCCTCAGATCAAAGAAAATTTGTCTAGGGTCTCCAGAACCCTCTGACACCATTGGGTGATGACCGAATCTGAAGGTTTGTGCAGCTATAAACTGTTGTGCTCATGCTCCAGCCATGATGGAGAACATCTATGGACAGGGGTGAGGGCTGGGGGGACGGGGGACTAACATGCTCCTGCTGAATGCTGAACGTCTGCTGAAACAGGGAAGGGTGATGTAGTGACCTCTACATACCTAAATCCTATAGAAATTAATTCTGGGATAAGTCCAGAGAGACGCTATTGATTCTGACAGAATTATTCTGGATGCATAGCCATATAACTGAAAGCACAAATTGGTCCGACGTGTAATCTGCTTTGGGATGAAAGGCACTATTTAAATGGAAGATGCTATTATTAGTAGTATTTCCCTTCTAGGGCTAGTGAAGCCCATAGCTTTCATCTTCAGGCAGAAGGGGAGGGTGGAAAGAGAGTGATCTTTTTTTTTCCTGTAATGATAGAAAAAAAAAATTAAACAAGATGTAAGGATTGCATTCAAAATAAATGCCAGTGAGAAAGTCAAAAAAAGAAAAGAAAAGAAAAGAAAAGAAAAGAAAAGAAAAGAAAAGAAAAGAGAAAAGAAAAAAGAAAAAGGGAAAGGGGAAAAAAAGGAAACAAGAAACCAAGAAAAACTGAAGTAGATTTGACCTCAAAGGAGCTGAAATTGAGTTAAAGTTTACTACTGAAGTCAGGTTTCCCTTGGGGGATAGGCTGCCATTTAAGCAATTTCTTCTCTTTTACTTGTACAGTATAATTCCCCTAATACAGTGCTATAGGTCAAAAAAGAGCTCTACTACAGCCAGGTTGCAATTTCCGTTTACTAGTAAGAAAAACTTTGCCTTGCATAAAACAGCTTAGTATTATTTTGTGGAAGAATTGGCTCCTAAATACCACCTTACAGTAGAAGAAGGTAGCCTGTATCCTAGTAGTCTGAAGCAAAAGCTACTCTTCCAGTGCGCTAGCTCTTGACAGATTATTCTCCTGAGTCTGTTACTGACTCACTGTGTGCATCTTGTGCTTTAAAGAGATGTTCTCAGCGTATCCAGTTAATTTTTAGAAGGTGACTGTTATTTTTATTTTCTCTTCACCTTTTTTTGAATTACGTTCTCTGTCTCCTTCTCACCCCTCCCTTCATGCACAGTCATACACAAAAAAACATCTCTTCCGTTGAGAGGAAAATCCACACAAACTGACAACCAATTGGATTGTGCCAGAGGCATAATCAAGCAGCTTTTAGATTCAACACTGATGATGAAACAAAGGAGCAAACTGACGCTAATCAAACAAACAAATAAACAACAATACACCGGAAAACTGCAAGTACATGCTTTCTCTCAGCTATGGTACTTGACAGTGCTACTTGTAACAGCAGGTGATAAGGAAGCTTCAGACAGAAGAGTGATTTTTAAGTTGATGGTGCCCCTTTAAAGACACACAGGGAGACCATATACCCCACTGTGCTGGCATCAAGCTTCATTTTTCCTTGCCTTCCCTGCTCTGAAAACCAGCTTGCTGCTGCCACAGCATAACCCTCGGCAAAGCCTCAGTGAAGGAAACTAACTTCAGACTCTGATGGTGCTTGTTGAGGCCGAGAGGCCGTGACCTGTCAGTAGGGAGAAGGCAAGGTTGGCCAGAGATGGGTTTTGTACTGTCTGGGAGTGCAGAAGGGTTTTTGATATGGAAGCAAGAACCCAGAATTCCTTGCATCCCAGAAAGAGCTTGAGACCAAATTTAAAAGGTGTGTTTATAATCACTCTTTGCTGAATTTCAATACTTGTTGGAAAAGGAATGTTTCTGAAGTCTCTACACTCCATACATGAAACTGTTCTCTGCCTACCTACCTGAAAGCTCAAGTGCATCTCATTTGCCTTTTTCTGGGTTGACCCTTTTCTTATTTTGTTAAGATTTTTTTAAAAGGTTGGCATGGGCATGTTAAAACCAAAAGAGTCTATTATTGAGACTATTATTAGAATCTATTATTTAGACCCTGGCTAAATAGCCAGGGTTTCTGTTCCTCAGACTCAGTTTTTTCATTGCAGCATTTTTTAGTGCTCTGCTATTCCTACATTCTATTGCTTGTTTTGATTAGGCCAACATATTATTCCAGCTGGAGGATCAGAAATCCTGCAATTTTGAAGAGCCTTACGAAACCACAAAGTCTCGTGCTAAGGAGACAAGAAGGTGAGATGAGGACAAAAAAAGTATTTCTTACCTTTCTTTCTGCCTCTCTTTGTAAAAATTACATGTTCTCACGGAATTTCTGTATAGGCCCTGGGAAATCAGCAGAAATGAACCACTCTTGAGATCCTGTTTACCTGGAAACCAGCCAGATTTCTAAATCCTAACTGTCCTTCCTATTAGCTGGCTGGTCTGTGTAACAAACTCATTATCATCCCCAGTGGTCAGGAGGTGAGGAGTCCACTAGCTGCCCAGAACTGGTGGTGCAATAAGTATTCTCCTCCTTCAGTGTAAGGTAAGTGGGTCTGATTGCAGATGGGAGATGCTCTGATAGTTGCCAGCTAATGACAGACTTGCTTGTGTATTTTACCTTCTTGCTTGCAATGTTTCTATTTATATTGGGAAAACAGGAGAGCTGGAAGAAGGCTTAATTTGTTGTTCTGTTTATAATTTACGAAGACATCACAGTAGTACCGATACAACAAGTATGTTTTTACATGTCACTAGGGATCACATTTACAACTACCAAAGACACTAGCACTGAGAGGCAAGGCATACACTAAAGACTGGTTTAAGTCACCTTCCTGAGACACAGAAAACATTTCTCTTCCATCTGAGATTTATATTAATTGAAATCACAAATACACATCTCCTTTTGGTATGATATCTTGATTATCAATGACAACTTGAAACAGGCGAATAGAAAATTCAAGCCTCTCTATCCTCTACTAAACAACTGGAATAAATATTTTCAAGGCATACTGCCATTAGAAACGTCAAAGTAAGGTAAAATTCAAAAGGCTATCCATGTTGAGATGGTTCATTGGAATAGTATGTGCATGAGGGCTCCATACAGCATCTGGGTAGAATTAAGTTTGTAGCCAAGGTTCAGCGCTTAGGTTTGTGCCATCTGATCTTACATCTGGAGTGAAGGTAAAATCAGTCCAAACAGCTGGTGATTCAATATATGCTTGATTTCTGCAGAATGTGAGAGCCTTTAAAAGTACTTTTGCTGAGATGGCCACTGAACAGTCTACAAATTTTTGCATGGAACCTTACAATAAGGCCAGCATGTCTTCTGAAATTTCTGATATTTCATTTTCCGATACTGGGATTTTTTAAATGTTTTTATGTTTTTCAGTATTTTCTGTTTTGATCCAAGCTGGTAGTTAGCAGTCAAAATCTGCAAAGAGTCATGACATTTTATGTGAAACTCATCAAATTTCTCATTTTGAGTCTTAAGGCAGAAATGCTTTTTACTTATTGGTTCTTCTCAAAGCTGACACCGAGACTCATTAGTTGGAGCACATAGATTCAAAACATAGACCAGAGAGTGGTTCCTCCCACAGTGAAGAGTTATAATCTGTGACTCAATACCACAAATTATTGTAGACACTGAAAGTTTTCATGACTTCAAAATGCAACAGGAAAAAATACTGGAAGAAAAATCCACTGAAGACTGTGAAATATGGAGATTCCATATTTGACTGTACAGCTCCCAGAGCTGCAACTTATTAAGGTCTGAGACAGTATGTGGAAGAAGTATCAGTCACTACCTGATTTGTTATACTTTTTCTTAGGTTTCCTTTATTGATCTCTGCCATGGACAGAACTTCAATCTGACCCAGTAAGTCAGTTCTCCTGCACTTGCATCATAAACATGAACAAGGAGCTCAAAAGCAAAAAGGAGGCCTACCGAAGGTGGAAGCAAGGACAGGTAGACTGTGAGGAATACAGAGAAACTGTCTGAGTGGCCAGGAACCAGATTAGGCAAACTAAAGCCCAGATGGAATTAAATCTGGCCAGAGACATCAAGGACAACATGAAAAACTTCTATAAGTATGTCAGAGATAAAGGCAAGGCTAGGAAGATGTGGGCCCTCTCCAGAAAGCGACAGGAGACCTGGTCACCCAGGATATGAAGAAGACTGAGGTGCTGAATGACTTTTTTTACCTCGGTCTTCACTGGTAAGGGCTTTGACCAGACCACTCAAGTTGAAGAAGGCAAAAACAGGGGCTACAAGAATGAATAACCACACACTATAGGAGAAGATCAGTTTCGAGACCATCTAAGGTACCTGAAGGTACGTAAGTCCATAGGACCTGATGAAATACATCCATGGGTCCTGAGTGAGCCGGACGATGAAGTTGCTAAGCTGCTTTCCATTACATTTGAAAAGTAGTGGAGTCTAGTGGAGTTCCCACTGACTGGAAAAGGGGAAAAGTAATCCCTGTTTTCAAAAAGGGAAATAAGAGGGACTCGGGGAACTACACGCCAGTCAGTCTCACCTCTGTACCCAGCAAGATCATGGAGCAGATCCTCCTGGAATCTCTGCTATTATTCTGTGCTAAAGGGAGCCTACAGGAAAGATGAGGAGGGACTCTTTATCAGGGAGTGGAGTGATAGGACAAGGGGTAATCATTTTAAACTGAAAGAGAGGAGATCTAGATTTAATATTAGGAAGAAATTATTTACTGTGAGGGTGTTGAGACACTGGAAGAGGTTGCCCAGAGCAGTTGTGGATGCCCCATCCCTGGAAGGGTTCAAGGACAGGCTGGATGGGTCTTTGAGCAAACTGATCCAGTGTAAGGTGTCTCTGCCCATGGCAGGGGCATTGTAACTAGATGTTCTTTAAGGTCCCTTACAACCCAAACCATTCTATGATTCTATGATGAAGTGGTGAAAAAAAAAATTAAAAAAATGAAGAGAGAGGGACAAAAATTACTCCAATTGTGCTTACAGCCTGGGGTAGAAAATTAACCTTCATTTTTTTGAGCTGCAACCATGTTCCAAAGCCAAGGACCACCCCTCGTTGCTCATGACTCATGCTAACAGACTGATGAAGTCAATACAACTGCATTGTTGACCAATTTGTCACACAAAAAAAGGGCAACAAGATCAGGACCTTTGATGTTTACTAAGGTGCCCAAGCCTTTCAGGTGACCTACTTCTGTGTGGTGATTTATGGCTTTCCAATGTAACCAAGTGGAATTTTAGGGTTTTTCATTAATTTTCCTTTTAGATTTTTCCCTTTCCTTGATGATGAAACTCAGAGCAAAACCTGTGAGCAACGAGGGGGAGAGAGTGAGGGAGAAAAGAAGGGAGGAGCCCCAGGCAGCACCAAGAAGAGTCAGTCTCATTCCTTTGGTTCCTCTGACCCCAATTCACCCAGCCTTACTGGTGTAGATTTGTGTTTGAAAGGAAAGCAGCAAACAGCTACTTCTTGGCTCCTGTTTGCATGAGCACAAAATATTCTATGTTGCTCTTTTAAAAGGGCCTTGTTTTACACAGGATTTTAATACAAACGTCCAACAAGGTCAAAAATAGTGACCCTTTGAAATGAAAAGATTAACATTTTTATAGACAGGAGGGGAAATAGGCAACTTGCAGTGGAGCATGAGAATTCTATCTTGTTTTTTTTCTTTTTTCTTTTTTTTTTTTCTCTTTACAACAAATAAGGTTTATGGATTGCAAAGAGGAGACTGCCCCATTAAAAAAATAAGTCTTTTACAGTATTTTCCAATTTAAAGCTGCATGCAAGTAGCACTCAGGATCATCCAAGAAAAGTCTGACTCACTAGTTTTTCAATTTAGTTTGTTAATAGCCTGCCTTTCATAAAAGCATCAAGCACAATAACAAAAAAAATACCTAAATCAATAGGATGATGCAGCAATGCCTCACAGAGATGATATTTTTGAAATAAATATATACCATTCAGCCTGGCCTGCTTGACATCAAATTTATATACTCAATGAGAAAGCATAATTAATGGTCCCAAACTGTATTTTCTTTCACTTATTTCACATCTCAAGAAGCTGAGAGTTTTGTCAAAAAGGGGGGGTGGAGGGGAGGAAGAATGGAGAAAGTGTTCCATTCATAAATGAAATGAACCCATTAAAAATGACTCTCTCCCCAGCTCCCTACCAATGCCTCCTGGGGACTAGTGTGTATTTTATTAAGAAACAGAAGTGTGGAACGTGCTTGCATTTCACAAGGTCTGTAGCCAGGTGATTTATCTTCTCTCTTTTCCCCTGCTGACTCTCTGGGCATTCACTAATTTTAAGGGAACAAAGGAGGTGAACTAGGAGTCCCAGTTTCCTATTGATGTTGACACATCTGTACTAGGGTCTACACTATCTATCTACCACTCTGTCCTCCATGTGCACCTTTAATCAACTTTAATTATCTACTTTAAATTTCAACGTCATCTAAAGAATTCTAAAAAATGAAGCAGGGTGTTCTGTGTGGTTTGGAAAAAAAGGAAAAATTGGAAAAATTGTTGGGTATGGGACTGTTATTTGAATCAAAAGCAGTTTGGTGCTTAATTGACTTGAGGGTTTTTGCAAATGTCCCTGTCCAGTGGGGAGGAAACTGAAGGAAGAAAGTGTATTGAAATTATGTGTCTTCAGGCAGCTCAACTATGAGCCTCAGTTAGTGTCAAGTCTTCCTTTTTAAACAAAGGAAAGAGATCAGATTTAAAGTCATGGACTGTATAGCAGAAGGGGTTGAAGTATTACTGTTCTCCAATTCTATACTTCTTTTCCAGGAGATGATTATCCCTCCTGGAGCAAAATCAGACCATATGGTCAATTTCTGGCCACACCAAGAGCCACTTTGGGTTTCAGAGGAGTTGCCATATGCCTGTAGTCTTTCTTTAAGCTAAGCACAGACCTGCAAGTTGGAGGGCAGAGCAGAAGGCTCATCCTCCCTTCTCCCTACCTTACTACAGTGGCAGAAGAGTATGGCTGATAGAGATGGAGCGACAATGGTGAGATTCATAAATCATCCCAGTGAGGTTTTCCCTTGCTGTCTGTGACTAGTTTTTTGCTTGTGCCTAGCAGTATTTTGTTGGTTTTTTTTCTATTTGTTATAACTGCTTGTTAATTCATACTTTAAATTTATAGGAAGCTCTCTTTTAGGCCATAGGTTGACTCATATCCTGTCCTGTTTCCACCACTTTGTAGTGGAAACTTACCCCCAGGTTAGGAACTGTATAACTAGTGTTCCCAAACAGGTGAAGCGATAGAGGGATATTTTAGGAAAAACTAAGTTGTTGTGAAACTGTGTGGTATAATTCAACTAACATTCTTTAAAAATTGCTCCTGGAAGGATCAGAGGAAATGGCCATCAGATGTTAAAATACTGATCTAGAACTACCTGAACTCTTTTTTGACCAGAGCACCAAAACCGTAAGTTCTGAGGCCCACACTAGGAAATAGCCACCAGTGTTCCGGATAGAAAGATAGTAATTTATTAGATTATTTTGCCCTTCAAGTCACAATTCTGATTCCTATTTCACATCTCACTGGAAGCATTTCTGGGAAGTGGATTTGACAAGTTGAACCTTCTACGTTTAAGATGGGAGCCTAAGATTTTAATGCATGTGTTATATACTGTTCTGTGTCCTGTGTGCTCAGATTTTTGCTTTCTCCTGTCATTCTATGCCACACAATTGTGACAGGTGGAAATCCAAGATACCCTAAAGGGTACTACACTTACAAAGCATCCAAAATGTGGAACAAATAGCAATAGAAAACAGGAAATAAGAGGGACCTGAAGAAGTTAATGTGAAATGTAGTCCCTTTTAGAGTAGTGCAAAGTAACAGTATGCCAGCTAGAAGTTACCTAGCAGTTGATAATAATATTTTAATCTAAGTTGCTTATTGCTATTTTCAAATTCCAACTGATCAAACACGATGAATAGTCTTGTGTTGCATTTGCAGTAAGAATCTGCTTTAGTCAAGGAAAACTGAGGCACTGAAACATTCACCAATCATTTGTGGAGAAATGGATAAAATATAAGAGGCTTAACTCCTAGTCCTTTCCATGAAGCATGGCACTGGTCTTCATCTTGTGGTCAGAAATCATAGCATATTTATATAAATCTGAGTTCTGATTCACTTCTCATTCATCCTGAAAAACAAAGAAAGAAGGAGAAAAGCTCAGCATTCCTGGAGGCTTGTGTCTGAGGAAAAATGAAACAATCAGAAAAAGAAAAGAAAGAAGGTCTTCAGGTTTTAGTCCTATCTTTTATCACTGAGTAGGTGTTGATTTTTATTTTTTTTTCCTTTTTCTTCCTTTTCTGCAGCAATGTACTAATATCCGGTTGATACCAAACATAACAACTCATTCATTACCCTGAATATCTTCTGAGCCAAGCTCCACCCATAAATAGAGCTGCACTGACTCATAAATCTCTGTGGCTGGATGCCTGAAAATGCATGTAGAATCCACCACTGGGTTTGGACATAATAATAATGAAAAATGAGGCTTGGGAGTTGCCATATTTTGTAATGAATTGTAGCTAGGGAAAAGAGACAATGGGAACTATCCTGAAACTTGCAAGATTAGATAGACCTATTTACAAAAGGGATTATTTATGATGGAGTGAAATAGTCTTTGCAGAATTATCCTTGCCACATAATGACTTAAATACAAACATAGGAGCAACCATAAAAACAAACAAACAAACAGAAACCCCAAGAAGCGATACACCTCTGTGTCTCCTCCAGAGGGTACAATTAAATTGGAGTTTCCATAATAGGTTAAACATTTTCCTATATCAGGAACAAAAATTTCCCATGGAACAACATCAGGTGTCATGAAATTTTAGCTTTCTAGGGGAAAAAAATAGATTATGGCCATAGCATCACAAGCAAAATGAAACATCTTGATATCTTAACATAGAGAGTTCAGTTTAACTCAATTTTTTTACTGTGTCAATAAAATAATCATCCTGCAGGCCATTTTGAAATATTACGGGTTGACTTGAGACCCAACACTCAACAATAATTACGCAGCTAAATGAATAAGTCAGAATAACCTAATATCTGTGGAACTGTGACTGCTAGTTTTGGCTAGCTCTACTAGATATTACCAGTGAAGGTTTAAAACCACAATATAAGAGTTATTAAAATGCCATCAGTTACAGTCACTAAACCGTGGTGTCTGGTGTACCGCTTTATTTTTCTATGGCATATCTTTCATATTGTGCTGTGGCAAGTGTTGACTTTTTAATTGCAGTTGCAGTATGTCATCTAATTGGACATTATTGCAGTAAGGAAGATGCTCTCCCTGAATCCAGCTGGCACTTAATTTACACCCAACACAAAAACAGCTGAAGTCCACATTCTTTAAAACACAGAAGGAATGGCAGAAATAGCCTCTTACTACAGGCAATCTTGGATTTTCTATGCTTTTATTTGAAAATTAAGACTCAAACTCTTTAATTTTTAAACAAAGGTTTAGGAGTTTGCTCCTACCTTTAAGGAGAAATAAGGTGATATGTTTCAGAAGTCAGTGTTTGTGTCAAAATATGGAGTCATACTTCTCATCTTTTATTGCAGATTAGCTATGTTACCTAAAACAAAAAGTATACCAAATGTCAGTTTATATGCTGAAATCCAAGAAGGCAGTACTGGGTACTTAATTTCAAGTCTACCGAATACTTAATTTCTAGTCGCCTAATTCAAAAGACAGATGAGTGAAATCTATCTGAATTTTGAAATTCAAAGTTACAATGGTAACTGACAGATGCCTAAACTCTTGTGAAAGATCTCTATCCCACAAAAGTCAAATAAATTTTAGAATTCCAGAGAGGTCAAGTTTGCACGTTCTACATCTCTGTGATTTTAACTTTAGGCATAACAGCCAGAATTATTCATATTCTGGGCCTTGAGCAGCAGAGGAGGACAATAATTATAGCACTTTCTCAAGAAGTAAAAGTGCAGAGTTCAAGTGTGCATCTTTCCTGTCCCACAAGAAGCCTTTAGTTAATCAAGGAAGGTTTAAGAGTGTTAATCAGAATTAACTGAAACATGAACTTGAAGGGAATGGTTTAAATACCTTTGTGAATGTCCTGGCTTATAAATTATGAGGTCTGCAATCAGCTGTGCTTGCGAAAGAAGCCAAGTTAACTCACTTGAGACCACTTTGAGGCATTTTCACCCGGACAGCAGTTCATGGGGTTCATGCATGTCCTTCTCAAAACAAACCTGTGATTTCACTACCCAATTCTGAGCAAGTCATCTTGATAAGTATGTGATCTTAGTTGGCCATGAGGTTCTCATCTGAGAATGATAGACTAGTTTGGAAGGGCCCTCCAGAGGTCATCTAGTCCAACCTCCTCTTCAAAGCAGGTCCTACTGGATCAGGCAGTTCAAGTCATATATAAGTAAGTACTGAATATCTCGAAGGACTGATATCCCACAGCCAGTGGTAGATTCAGTGTTTGACCACTCTCATTGTAACAGTTTCCTTCCTTATATCTAATTAGAGTTTCCTATGTTACAGCTTGCGCTTGTTACCTCTTGTTCAGTACCTCCAAAGGCGACAATAAGATCTCCCTGAGCCTTCTCTTCTACAGGTTTACCAGAGCCATGTCATACATGGTGTGCTGCAGTCTCTTCACCACTTTGGAGCTGCTCTGCTGGACTGACTCCACTATGTCAGTGTCTTTCTTGTATGGGGGTGCAGTACTTCAAGAGAGGTCTCTCATGTGCTAAATGGAGGGGAATAATCACGTCCCCAGGCCTGCAAGCTTCACTGTTACCAATGAAACCCAGTAGGCAGTCAGTTTAATCTGTGCAAGGGCACACTACCAGGCAGGGCAGTGGCCTCACCAACAAAGGGCACATCCCTCAGTACCCAACCAGAGAGGGTCCAGGGAGGGTAACCAGGCTGAGGTGACCATCCAGTGGCCACAGAGCAGGTTCCTGGTGGTGATACAAATCCAAGGGGAATAAACAATCCAGGGTCAGGATCAGATCTGGACACAGTGACCTAGGTCAAAATTGTGTCCTACGATTACCATGAAAGTCTAGCACAATGAGTCATGTCTGACATCAGGCTGGAAAATCAAGTTTGTTGGTCAGCATCCAGGCAAGGGCCTGCATTAACAGGGTACACAACTAGGCGTGGACATGGTTGCAATTCAGTGTAGCCTAGTTCCGACAGCTAAAACCAATGTTGAGAGCCCTGGACCAAAAGCAGCTCCCTAGAGCAAGGGGCCCACCCTGATGTTTCACCCATCTTTTTTTTTTTTCACGTCTGAACTGAAATTAGGCACCTGAGCCATATCAGAGAGCTGGCCTTAAGTGCAGGCAACCAAACTGAAAGGAGAGGGGAGCGCACTCAGGGCACTGAGACTTGTGAGCATAATGATCTGTGAGGCACCATATTTGGTGTAAGTGCAAATAGTTGCCAAGAGACCTGCTTGAAACTCCCAAGTTTGTGTCTGATGTCTGTTTTCCAGAAAACAATTTTGAAACCTCAGAGTGCTTTGGGGAAGTTTATCTGAGAAATACATCTTTTGCAATGTCTTTAATGTTTGTTAAATATCTTACCTACTGGCTATGCTTCAGGGGTGTTTTAATTAGTAAGACAGGTTTTTGCTGAGGTTTTCTTTTTGCCTGTGTCTACAGGCATTTTAGCACTAACAAATTACAAGGGAATATCCTGAATTTAGATAAAGCCCCCAAATCTGTAGACTTCTTCTTTGCTTTACCCTTTAATTCCAAAGTACATTTTGGGAAGCTGAATTAAATTTTTTCATCACTTAATTGTCTGTCTGTCTAGTATGTCACGGTGACAAATGCAGAACATCCTGGGAGCTAAGCAATTTGCATGATGCAGTGGGATATGAAAGATAAGGAACTGTCTGCAATAGTGTTCAGTGCAGCTGGAAGTCCAAACATTAGTGGCTAAACAGAATATATAGTCTCAAAGAAGAATTTGTAACACTGATGATGAGAACACAGGGTTACAGAATAAACCCAAAACTAGTTGAGAGATTCTATTGTTCCTGGTGTGATACAGAATCCTTTCTAAGCTGAAGCTATTTTAATGTGCATACTTAAGCCCTGCTATAATCACATAACAAGACTAATTCAAAATAACAGTCAACCTAATCTGGTGTTTAGCACAATCAATTTAGAGATTAAGAGTCTAATTTATAAATCACTTGCATATACCACCTACTTCCAGAATCCTTGAAAATTACGTGCATGTTATTACCGGTTCACAAAGAAGCTCTTTAAATCTATGGGTTTCTAAATCAATGTCTTCCTGTACTATGGGAGACTTTCAGCTCAGTGTCTCCCTTTGTTTATCCAGGCAGTTGAGACAATACACAGAAATATCAGAAGCAGAGATGATGAGGAGAAGAAAATATGTGGAAAGTAAGGGAAGCATTTCACTATCATTGGAGAAACGATACAAATTGTGGTTTTTTCCTTATTATTGCATTGACAGAACCCCAGAACTGATTAGTGTAACTCCCAGAAGGGAGAAAAATGGGACAATAATATCAATAAATGACTCACAAAAATGGATCTCCCAGCACCCATGACAACACAAAATCTTGAGAATTGCTTGAAATCTTTTGTGTTGTGCAACTGTGAAACTCACCCAAAGAGAATTCAATAAAAGACATTGCAATTCTGAGCTCTTCCAAGAACTCAAACTCTTCTCCACAGCTTTCATAAAACGAGTAGACATGAGTCACATAAATTGATCTTAGTAAGGTAAAAGTTAGTATAGTAAGTATACTGTATCAATGATAGGAAGAAGAAAGTTGGTTTTGGACATGTGTGGTTTTTTGCACTCACAGCTCTTGTATTTGGTGAAATGGGCACCAGAAAGGAAGTAAGAAAAAAATAATGAAAAAAGAAGGGATTTATTAATGTCAAAGCTTCTTATCCTAGATTCTTTCAACTGTTTTTTCCCTCAATTTTATCTTTTTGAGTTTTTTCTTTCTTTCTTTCTTTCTTTCTGTTTGTTTTTTTTTTTTCCTTTTAAGTAAAATTCAAACTTAAGTTCAGCTATCAAAAATTCTGTTGAAAAGCTGACTTGTAACACAAACTTTGAAGCCATGCCTAATGACCCGTAGCTTCATATGTTCGGGTCCAGGCTTCATCTTAAGCTTCTCATTGCCAGCTCCTATTTCTCAGTTCCCGCATTATGTCTAAAACCTACACTGCCTGGAACTGGGGGCAGAAGTAGAGAAGCAGCTGTGACCTTTGTTTTTGCATTTTTTGCATGTGAGGGAGTTGAGACCCTCTTTAGCTCTTTAGCAGGGTTGAAAGGGCCAGCAGTCTATAAGGAACTGTGACGTAATAAAAATATTTCAAAAAGAATAGCATTCTAATACAATCTTATTACCCAATCTTAATCAAGATACAGGACTCTATTGTATCATAGAATAGAATTATAGAATACCAGGTTGAAAGGGACCTCAAGAATCATCTGATCCAACCTTTCTTGACAAAAGCACAGTTTAGACAAGCTGGCCCAGTACTCTGTTCAGCTAAATTTTAAAAGTGTTCAATGCTGGGGAATCCACCACCCCCACTGACTGACTGTTCTCATTGCGAAAAATATTATTAGTTTAGTCCTGCTCAACTACAGCCCCAAAATGCATTAACTACTGCAAAACTTCACAACAAAAGAAAGGAAACATTACTGTGAGGTGTCTTTCGTCAGTGGTCAACCCTCTGTTCTCCCCTCCCCACCACACTCCCCCGCCCCTGACCTTCTGCAAGCAAGCATTTCCAACCACAATCCAACCCTTATTCTTTTCAGTGAGATGTGAGGTTAGTTACAAGTTTGATATATTGTGTTTTTATTGCTTACTGTTTCCTAGAGTGTCTGAATCTTTTCAAGCTCTCCTCCATTCTGCAGACATACACTTGAGTGCTTTCCACAAGTAAATATTGGTTTAGCCCTAAAACAAAATGTCCTATCTATATACATTTTGCATAAGTGTATGTTGATAAATAAGCTAGCAAGTGTATGCATTACACATAAGATATTTTTTAAAGAGGATCTGGATTTTATAGACTGGAAAATATGGATATTGCTCTATTTATCTTACTGTAGCTTCATGGAAAGGTGACGGTGGGGATTAGAATGCTGTGCTTAGTATACATGCTGGAGCACATTTTTACCTTCCTTCACATAGAGCAACCCAATAACACACCTAAAAGGGGGGTAAGAGGGAGGAAAATGTAAATGTAAAAAATAAATAAATCATATAGAATCGTGTAAAACAGCTAACGACTGACTAGTAACTTTAAATTCAACTGAATGCAATAGACTTTGTTTTCTCCACTCTGATTAGGTGTCATATGAAACATGAAGCCATACAAGACCTGCCATTTAGTGTGTGCTCCTAGTCTATTCATACAGATTTCATTTCTAGAGCTTGCAGGAAACTCAAAGTCTTCAATGTATTTCTCTTCACGATATTGCTGTGAAAAAGCACCAACAGCCCAGTTCATGGATGGAGCTGGTAGGTTATGCAGATATGAAGTAGTTTGTAAAGATCCTGCAAGAAATCTGAAGCGGGGGAAGGAATAAGAACACTTTCTACAGGGCAGGACAGAGGAAGACCTGCAGTATAGTTTTTAAGATGTAAGTTTTTTATGTATCTTTTTTTTAAAAATTGAAGTCTTTAATGTAATGTAGTTGTGCTTGAGTTAGAAAATGGAAATCCTTGTCAAGGCTGAGCATTCACTGAGATGAAGTCTGGCCAACTTGAGCAAACTGAGTCTGTCTGTCTGTACACCTCTAAAGCCTGAATCTATGTATATAAATCCATATTCAATTCAATAACTCCTGTCTTTTCATCCCTTTCTGGTTTTAAAATATCCACCACAGCAGTATCCTAGCCTGACGTAAATCTCTGAAATCACCGTAATTATCAATGATGATTATAACACAAATGGGTAGAGATACCAGATACCTTTTGGTTTTATCATCTGACAACAGTATAACTTTTTGGGTGGCTTTCATCTCATCTAACTGGAGTTATCTTCAGTATAGATGTAATTGATCCCAGAGATAGAAGATCTTTTTAAGGAATAGTTTATTTGACCCATTTCACAGATCTAATCCGAGATAAATGAATTGCACCCTAGCACTAATTCTTCTAGTGACAATTAGTGAAGATGGAGTTTTAATAGGAACTTCTGCAATGCCTACATTTAGTGAGCTGAATCCCATCCACAGAAACAAAGCAATTTCATCTTCCTCAACTACATTCTGTCCCAGTGTGAGCACCTGATCATGTTACTAATTCAGCTGTGAGATTTTTCTCTAATTAACAGGGCTCATTCTATCTTGCTGAAAGGGGAATGTGATATTCTCCAGTGGGATCTGTGCTGCTGCACGTCCAAATGCCAGGCAGATCTCATGCAAGAACACAAGCACATCAACTGTTTTCTTAGTTGCTAGTGAGTGGCAAGGTTTTTGTGGAGAGAAGACAACTCCATACAGTTGAATTACAGAAAGTATGATAGATGTTTTGTAAGCCAGGTCACAAACAAATACC
Organism: Stercorarius parasiticus; assembly: GCA_013396915.1. Classification (NCBI taxonomy): domain Eukaryota; kingdom Metazoa; phylum Chordata; class Aves; order Charadriiformes; family Stercorariidae; genus Stercorarius; species Stercorarius parasiticus. The sequence goes on along the minus strand of VWZL01004245.1, from coordinate 12,441 downwards.
TGCTACTTGAAGACAGTCTCTGTTAAAATATTTTTTTTCTTTTTTTTTTCTCCCCTTTTACTTCCCCATTCTCCCCCTCAGTGTCTTCTGAATCACTTTTATGTTCCCTTCTGCTTAAAATGGGTGACAGATAGGAAACCTGGGTGACAGTAGCTTTTAGTGCTTCTCAGAACCATTGCTTGATTTTGAGGTATCTTCATCAAAGGAGTTAGAAATCAGCCCATCCCAGATTTGACCAGACTATGCCTTTATTATTTAAATAAAGTAATTATGATCAATAGCCATGGGCAAGATTCCCCTCACCCTGAGGACTGTATATTCACCAAAAAAAAAAAAAAAAAAAAAATCTCCCTGTCCCAAAGAGTTTATAAGATATTACAGACAGAAGACAGGCAAGCAAAGTGTAAGAAAATGATGAGCGTATAGCAATTTCCATAATGGGCAATATACTTGCAGCCCTTGGGTGGTTTGACTATTGTCGTGCTTACTTATTTATAGCCAAGGAAGAAGAATAGTGGAGGATTTGAAAGAGCATAAGGAGAGAGACTTATTTAAAAGAAGTCCCCAACAGCAGTGAATGCCATTTAAGAAGGTTGTAATATCTTCTATGGTGAAAGCTTGCTGAGCCAGTGGGCTCAATCACTACCTAAATTTGGCAACCTGCTTTTTGATGTAGATACTTAGCCAGTACAAATGCCCCAGAACTAAGAGAAATAGTCCTCTTCTGAAATACCAGGAGCGGATGCAGTCTAACTGTAAAGTGAACACATGTATCAGTGAAACAAAACAATGTATTGGTGAAGTGAGGATGAATGTATTGGTGAAGTTAGACATGGTCCAGTTTTCCCATAAACACAGACAGAAACAATTGTAGAAATATATGTATTTTGCATTTGTCAGGGAGGCCATCCATATGTCCTAGTGGTCTTGCCTGTCATCCATATGTTTTCTCTCCATCCGAACTCTGCATCCTACCTGATTCAGTCACTTGGCTGTAAAGGCAGGCAAGCAATTTCCCTACCTTTCTTGCCCTAACCCTGTCTTAGGAAGTAACAGTTTTTAATTTCCTTCACAAAACTCATGATGCGTTTCCTTGAATTGTAAAACCTAACTTTAGTCATCCACAGGTAGTGCACGTTCTCTAAACTAGTCATTTAGTCATCTTCTATAGACACAAGATAAAATACATGTCTGTGGCAGATTAACCATGATTTATACAGATGTTTAAAATAGATAAGAACCACTCTCTGGAGGTGCCATATGTTTCCAGTGACTAGAAGAAGCCCACACAAAGAGTTTAAATTAGATTCCTAACTTTAAACATCATAGATGTCTTAGCAAGCACCTAAAGGTCATTCTTGTACTCTGCGTGCAACACAGAGACTGGCTGTGATTAAGAATCAATTGCCCAAAACAGTGTAAAAGGTGAATCTTGCCCTCTCTATTGCATTCCTTTCTGACGACCAATCATCCAACTAATATTGACTCATAGAGATACTGGTTTTTCCATCTTGTGCCTCTCCCAACTGCAATCCTAACAGCAGCTCATCTCCTGAAAGTTGCTTCTGTCTCTTGACACTTGTGCCTTGCCATGCAATATTGCAAAGGTTTAGCTGCCCCTAAGCACAGGAAAGGAAAATGCAATTGTGCTTGTGTATGTGTGTGCATTACTATTCCGCCAAGGATTGCAACGCTTTAATATTTTTGGATTAACTCATGATCAAACATTGATGAATCATGGTATTTTACTGAAAAGCACAATCCTTAAGTCAACCACCTAATCTAAGAGAAGAAATTAAACTCTAAACCAACATAAACATATTACAAGTCGTTAGTGTAATTAAAAAGGAATGTATAATTAAAACATTTGTGTATTTTAGCTCAAATTCATCTGCGGTCGGAAATTTTAATGAACTGTTCATCAAAGAAATCTCTGGAGTCTGAGGATAAGTTTAGCATAACAAGAAATTGAATGTTTTCTTCTCCTCAGCATAGGAAGCTCTGTTCCCACTGGCTTCGAAAACCAAGCTGTCATTGGCTCAAGCAAACTAATAATGATTCTAAATGGTTATGATCGCTTCAATGTTTTAAACTGATGTTATCTTTTTTATCCCCTAAGAATCATGTTTTTCATAATTACTTCTCTTTTGTCCTTTCCTTAAGACAAATGATTTTGTAATTAGTGATGAAGGAACCAGTGATCACTCCAAGACATCTGTCAAGTTGTCATGAAGTATCTGTCCCTGTAGCTATATTTAAACTTTCTGTTTAATAGCCTCTTGCTTTATTTCACCATTACATCTCTGCGGTACCATAAGCAGGATACCCTAATGATCAAGTTCTATAAAACACAGAGCAATTAGATTGTAAGACATATTGCTCCCATGAAAGTCCTTCCTTCTCATAATGTAGCTCCCTCTCTTCCCTTTCCTTTACCATCCCCCAGCCCCACACATTCACTTGCAGTATTCATTAGCTGTTATTAGACAAGACAACTGTGTCAACATCTAGTCTGATGTTTGGCCGTATTTCTGTCATTGAAAACTTCTTTCATGCATCTTTTGCATATGCTTGGTGGTCTGAAGAACAGCCTCATGAGTAAAATATCATAACTAACCTAATCAATGTGATTGGAATTTAGAAGGTCTGCACTACCCTCCTAGGTGTACTTGGTTTTGGTGGGTTTTTTTGGTTGCTTTATTATTTTTTTTCAGAGTGACCTTAAACTGCTAGTGGTGCTCTATTTTCTTTCCCACCTATCCCCAGGGCGGAGATGGTCCCCAGGGCCTATGGGAATCTGTCCCTGGCAGGATTCTCCAAGGACTACAGAACTATACAGAGAGATTCATAATGTTACTGTACTGCACATCAAGGCAAAGCAAGGATATTATCGTGGTATTGTAATATTTATTTCACCCTGGGGTATATTTTCAAGTCCTGTATCCCTTAACATAAATCAGCTTGTTTTCCTCTTCCCCATTTTTAGACTCCAGAGTATTACTCTTTGTCTGAAGAATGGTACCTTTCCAGGAATTATTCTCTAATGAGGCAGGAGAAAAATGCCTTTGAATATACCCAAATAAAACAGAGAGATTCTGAAACACAGAAATATATTTTAACATGAAAAAAAAAAACCCAATAATGTGTACACATAGTGACACCAGTTGGTGTCATACTAGATAGATAGTTAGATAGGTGGATGCATAAATCTATTGATCATTCAGGAAAAAAAACAATCCATGTATATGGGCATTTTTATGCCATGATGATAACAGAGATATGAAAGTGTATACAGAGACCTATTTTGGATACTGTTCATCCAAAATTAACTGAACTTTTCAAAGCACATCTTTTATCCTCTCTGATGGTCTCTGGACCTCTGAATACCAAGCTAGAAAGTATATTATTTTACAGTTCTTAATTGTATACATTCAGAGTTATATTTTTAGTGCCTCTTGGTACTTCATCCATTCAGAATGTGATGTTAATGGAAGTTAGGAAAAAGAAAGTCTGAATGATTCAACTGACTAGCAAGACTCCATGGATCTTTTTATATCTAAATAGCTGATTAAAAATGAGGTGAGATGAACAGATATTGAGATATTTTTCTATCGGATATTGGGACCTGGTCAATGAAAGGAACTGTGCTTATTAGTGCAAAGACTATTTGGGCCATGGGGTGGGATGGAGAAGGAAGATACATTTACCATACCTGTTTACAGATTAATGAGATTGTGTATGAAACGTGAGCAGCACTCTAGGTTGTCTTGTTCCACCACAATTTGTCTCCTCTGTGCAGGCATTATTGGCAGAAATCCTCTGGCCTATTTCATGCAGCAGATCAGGCAAGCTGAATGTAATGGTTCCTTCAGGCCTTAAATCTACAGAACAAGTTTCAAAGTCACAAATGGAAATGAGGCACTCAGCCCGCATTGACAGTCAAAGAGAGCAGGGCATCTCTCTCCCCTTTGTGACTGAGAATCTCCTGCTATAGTCTAGCTAAATTTCCATAACCTTCAGCACCAAAATGCACACACCCTCTGGGTGAATGAACTGTGTAAGCAATTTTTTCAACTTTATTTTCAAACTCCCATGATGGATCCATTAGCTACTTCCTGATGCTTGGTTTATTTACACAGAGATCAAACACAAGCCTTATTGCAAAAAGAGAATGGGGGTGGGAGGAGGGAGGGAGAAAATCCAAAGATAATCGAGACAAAAGCATCATGATGAAAGAGCCAAGCGCTTTGGAAACATAAGCTCTAATTTAGCCTCAGGAAATCCTTTTGTCTTATCTAGGAAGGCATATATACATGCATACACATACACACGTGTACACTTATACACATATACAAAATGTTATTTATTAAAGTGTTTTATATTACTGATGCAATCAGTCACACAGCAAAAACTGTCAAAGTCAATATTTTCAAGATTTCTCTAAGGAATTCAGGCTGTGGGAGAGATGTATGTTTTTCATTAGGGTTTACACCAGCATTTGGTATAATTAATCCTAATGTTTCAATCTGCACATAATAGGCTTATTCAGAAGAATAAAGTATTGCAGAGCAATGGAGAGAAAATCCCCAGCAGAAGCTCATGTTCATTATACATGAAGGAAGTATATGTGATTCTTTTTATGGTCATAGGTTTTGCTTTCTTTTCCATGGTTTTATTCCCACAATTTTAATATCTAAGAAAGATCCAAAGGAGACTGTGCTAAAGTCTGTACAGAAACAAAGTCTGAGACCCTCCCCATTCAAAGAAACTGCAGTATACATAGACAAATGGTGCAGTATGTAACAGAGGTAGTTGGGTCACCAACTAGGTCACCGTGGAGGTCCCAGAAAGAGTTAAAAATGGAAACATACTCTGTCTTTCAGACGATGTCTTCACTTTAGTTTCCACAGCCACTGTAGACACAACAGCTTTAAACATATTTGCTGAGGTGATGTAGTTTTGCAGCTGAGATGGTGAGAAGACCAGAGTGAATCACAAACTCTTCTGGTACGCTGAACATATTCTTGAGACACTAATGTGAGTTGTAGACTGCTTTGCCTTATATGGAACAGGGTGTATTTCTAAGTACAGATGTGGAAAGGGAAAACAAAATATAGATAAGAAAAATTTAAAAAGTCAGTATGTCGTGGTCTAGGCTGCATTGGCCAATGATGAGATGACAGATGCTCTCCCCCACAGGACACAACAGTTTACCTTTTTTCGAACCTCAGTGTCAACATCGGGATTTACAGAGATTAGTTTAGCATGGGTTTGATCACAGAAAAGCTGAAGGCCTATACCAGAGAAGTATTTATTTATATATTTATTTATTTATTTAAATAATCTACTTCAGCAAGATACGAAGACCTATTTTTTTTCACAAGCTTAAACTTTTTGTGAAAAAAAATAGAATAGAAAGATAACTAACTTTTTATCTGTTGATATCTCTTAAGCTAAAAAACATTTTCTCTATTGAACTTAGCTTTGCTAAGTAGCAACAAAAAGTAAAACATAAAAATAAATATTTTTTTTGTTGGAATTCTGAATAATCTTGTTGGATCAAAACCTCTCCTTCCAGCTTAAAGAAAAAAGAGGGGAAAAAAAATAAAAAAGAAAGAACCTTGTTGGTTTCTTAGCTTTGGTGTTAATTAGGGTCACTTTCATCATCTTTACAAGCAGTTTTCTTGTTTTGGGTTTTGAGGGCTTTGTTTTATTTTTTTTTTCTTTTTCTTTTCTTCCTATTCTCTGATATGAAAGAGACTGTAGTAATGCTTCAACCAATCCCCAAAGGTCTTTACAGATAATTTCCAGTTGCATTACTGATTTATTTTTGCCTTGACCAGATGGCTCCAAGTTCATGTGACTGTAAGGGAGTGCTTTTGATTACCCTATTTATCTCTCCCAGTGCTCAATTTAAGGGTCAAACCTTGTGTAACACATTTGCCAGATAAACTATTCAGTGCTTCTGCCTTTTGGACACCATACTTCTGACATATGCTCTGTGCCTCATTAAACACAAAAGTTATTAGATTTAATAAATGTTTTTACAAAATCTGTTTGTAACAAAAGATCTAAGTTTCAAATTTTTTTTTTATTTTATTCACATGTGGCTAGTGGATTGCTTTGACTTTATCACCTGGAAAAATGGGTGAAATTGAAAGGGAACATCCTGAATATGACAGAGGATGGGAAAGCAGAGAGGCAGAAGCCGGAATGGTTTTTTGTTCTTCTTTTTTTTCCCCTTGATATAGGTTATAAATGAAAAGACGAGCAGAATGTTTTTAATGAAACCAATAAAAATGCAAAGGAAGATTTAATGTTTAAAGTAACGATAAATCAAAAGTGACAACTGAAATGCAATATTGCACCATGAGATTGAGGAAATAAATTCATCCATAGGGCAGATGTGCCTGCTGTAAAAAAAAAAAAAAAAGAAAAAAGAGAGAGGGAGAGAGCGCAATAGGGAAAAAAAGACAAAAAGAAAAAAAATAAAAGTTTTCACCATTCCTGAAACAAAGTAAATCTTATAAAATCAAAATAAACTATAAACACAGTACTGCAAGTTGAATAGAAACTGTTCAGACACATCCATGTGGAAATACACACAGATGTATATTCGCGTACAAGTGTACACACACATGTATATAGGAATAAAATATCAAAAAAAGCTTAAGTTCAGACAATTTAAGAATACAAAGGCTCATAAACATAGTCATATCTGATTTCTAGTACTTTTATGGATAGTAGTATGAATAATTACACAGGACAAATAGTGCCTGTGTCCCACTACCTCATGTGAAACCTTCAAAATGAGAATTAATTACTTGGAGGAAAGACTGTCTTGTAATAGCATTTGCCTGGGACTAGGACCCCTGTGAACTGAATCCCGGCTCTGTCATAAACATGCTGTGTGACCTTGCAGGATTTGCTCTGGCCTAGATTTTTCCTAGCTAAATTTAGGCAATTAACTGAGGTGCCTAAATTGGGAGCTAGTCAAGTCTGGCTCCCTTTCTAGTCAATGGATGGAAAGAGATATCTTCCATAATCAAGTCAGATTTTATGTGGACTAAGTTGCAATTAAGATCTGCTTATATTTTGTAATGATGAAGGAGGAATTCTAGAGCCAACACATACTAAGGTTGGCAAGGATTAGTTCTGATCTTTGTCTGCAATCCTGACACAATTATTCAGGCTGTATTGGAATTTATTCAATAAAACAAGTTAATGTGGGGGGGATGGAAAGGAGTCAAATGCTTTCGAGTGTGAGTTTCCACTCATCTGAATTCTTTTACCTAAAGTGGGAATACTGATGCTGTAATTGAGGTGATTGGTGCTTAAGGTTAACAAATAATTTTTCCTTGAATACCCTGTACAAGCCTTTGAAAATGCTAATTGTCATGGTGCACGTTTTAAAACTAAATTTCACCAGTGTTAAACTCCCATATGTAATTCTAGTCCTTTCCAAAAATGGGTTGTGAGAAGTGTTGTTTCCCTCCAAACACATAAAACAAATTGAGAGAAGCTCAGACTTAAGTGGTTTAGATTTCACCATCCGTGAAGAATTTTGAGTTCTGACAAAAAAACTCTCACCTGGACTTAAGCTGCCAGCTTCCTAGACATCAAAAATTTCTGCTCGTGGACCTCTCTGATCTGCATATAGAGATGGGAAACAGATTTGTAGACTCTCAGTACATATGTTGATATTGTGATCATGTGTCTGTGTTTGCATATGTATGTGTATGTGTATGTGAGGTTTCTACAAGGAGAAAAGTGTGCAGAGGAATTAGATCATGATGGAAGGAAGGAAAGGCAGAAAGAAAGAGGGGGAAAGGAGAGGAAAGGAGAGGAAAGGAGAGGAAAAGAAAGGAAAGGAGAGGAAAGGAGAGGAAAAGAAAGGAAAGGAGAGGAAAGGAGAGGAAAGGAGAGGAAAGGAGAGGAAAGNAAAGGAAAGGAAAGGAAAGGAAAGGAAAGGAAAGGAAAGGAAAGGAAAGGAAAGGAAAGGAAAGGAAAGGAAAGGAAAGGAAAGGGAGATAGAGAAGGAAAGAGAGGGAAAGAGGAAGACAGAAAGAAAAAAGAAAGAAAGAGAAAGAGAAAGAGAGAATCAAGAAAAAAAAAGGTTCCACCTGGCCTTTTATTTTTAAATAACCTTGTACTCCTTTTCAATTTTCACTTCAGAACTGCTCCCATCTCTTTTCCTTTTTTTTTTTTTTTTTTCTTTTTTTTTTTTTTTCCCCCTTCATTATTTTAATGGCTACATCCTTGCTCTGATGTGTCAATGGTTGTGGAAAATCCTGTGAAGCAAGAGCTTAATGAAATGGCAGCTGGAACAGAGGGATAAAGTTCCTTTGGAGCAGCTTCAAAGGGGAGAGAGGGAGCAGCATTACCGATCAGAACAATGGTGCAGGAATGCTCATACACAGGCCAGGCACATCCAGCTGGCTGTTTAGACTCGGCGCCCTAATGAGGCATGAAGTGAAATGGGTAAGTACACGGTAGGGGAGAGGAATTGAAAGGAAGACACAAGAAACAAAAAAAAAAAAACAAAAAAAAAAAAAAGGAGGAGAAGAGCATTCTTATTTTTCACAACAAATTATTTAGATATTAAACAAGGTGCCAAAAAAAAAGACTGGTATGTTATAAAGCACATGTGCTAATATTTTGGTCAAAACCTCAGGAATCCTAAATTTAGTCTTCCCTTCCCTTTTCAGGTTTTATAGCATTTTCCCCAATTACTTTTCATTCATCTTTGTTGTTTTTTTTTCTAGTTATGTAATTATTATTATAACTGCTAGTATTATTGGGTTTACTATTTAAATATAAATTGTGGAAATATTACTGAATGAAGGCCACCCCAAAACTGTAAAAATTACACTAAGAGTTATTAGTAGTCTCAGTTATATTAAGAAAATAAAGAACAAAACAACAACAACAACGAAAATAACCAAGCACCAAAAAACACTTAATGTCAGTCCAGCTGTGAAGATGTCGTTAAAAAAAGACAGAAACAGGGTCACTCTTATTCAACTAGACAGAAACCTCATACTTCTACAGTGGTGTAGGCAATATTTCCAATCACAGAGCATCAGCCTATGCTGAATCTCATACCTACAACACCAGAGCTTTGATCCCCAGCACTTGAGTTAACTCTGATAATAGGAAACAATAATAGACCATAGTCTTCAAAGATGAGTAGTCATAGTCATTAAAATGTGGTCCTAACATGAACCTTACAGAGCCACTCAGTGTGCAGAAATGTTTGTGAGATATTTCCAAAACACCATACTCTATTTATATTTCAAGGTTTATTAACAACGGGTCCACAAGTCTTCAAGGTTTCAGCTACATTACATCTATAAATGAATCTGTGGAGACAATTAAATGTGGTTATCCTGACAAGATTACAATATTGTAAAAAAGTGCAGTCCTTCTGACACATCACCCTTACTGGTCTAAAACCTGGAATAACACAGTTAAGATCCAAACAGAGGGTAGATATTATCTGTGTTGTCAACAGAACTGTATTGCAGAACAATTAACTTATTTCTTGAACACTTGGGTATACAATTAAAGGGATACAGGCAAGGAATCTTTATAGCAGCCTTGTTTTAGACTGCAAGGGCTGGACTTTAAAAGCATTTCATCACCATCTCTAACAACTGACTTGAGTTATCAAGGTTAATATCTTATTTCAGGTTCAGTTAAGAACAAGCATAGGCTTGCCCTCAAATGTATTTATTTCTAATATTATTATTGCCTGGACATGTGCCTAGGGACAGACCAGATGTGAGTTATCACCCTTATGGTGGCATGGCACAGACCTGCTTGGTGCTCTATCTGGCGTTCAACTGCCCCATTGTTCTGGTCAGTGTGGATTAAGTCAGGTCCCAGCTGACTTGGAGATATCTCCAGGTTTGCTATTCCTTTGTAAAGATATTCTCCACTGGAGTTACCTATCTTTTGATATCTACAAAGTAGATGCATAATGCAAGCCAAGTTAAGTAAGCTTTGTGGTAAGCGTAGAGAATAAAAAGCTTGACCCTTCTAGTTTGCTCTACATCTGATTTATTTAAACATCTTCTTAAGGATGGGTGTGGTCTATCAATGCTTGTATCACTTCATTGCCTTTAATGGGAACAAAAGGTAACAAACTCAAATGTCAATGTCTATGTTGTAAGTGTTTACATTTAATTTGAAGAATCCTGACCCTTATGTCACTTCTAATAGGGTTTGTCTGCCGCTTTCTGTGTCTTCAAAAGCTTAGGCCTAGCCCTAACAGCAAGAGGTTTGTTTACCTCTATTTCTTTTGGGGCCAAGTTTAGCTGCTTACTGTTACTGTCTGTGTCTTGCTGGGAGGTGGCATTTCATTTATGGATCTATGTAACATCTGGAATATAAATTTATTACAAAGTTTCTTTTTGTTAGTCCTTTCCCCCCCACTCCCTCCCAACCCTACTTTTCTCCTCTTCTTTTCACAGACAAAGGTAAGCGTGAATCTATCCTTGTCATGCGTGACAAGATTTCATTTTTCACTCTGCAGGTAGTAAGGATGGAGGTTGAAATGATGATGCAGCTCCTCTTCACCTCATTCAGGAACAGGCTGTCTGCAATCCACACATTCAACATTTCTTTCTTCATACTTATTTTGTGAGCAAGTGTTGTATTAGTGGAAAGAATCACAGGGACAAAAAAAAAGTACAGATTATTTCTCTTTCAGTGACTCCAAACAGTCTTCATGGTATTCTTTTTGTGCTGGACTATACATATTCGCACATCGTTAAAGTTAATATGGATATCAGTTACCGCAGTTAACAGAATTTATTTACATATAGAGTGCATATAAAAAGCATTTTATAAAAGGGATAAGGACTCTGAAGTGATATAAGGCAGAGAGATTGTTTTTAAGAACCTACAGCAAACTTAGTCTGTTTTAGAAGGCTTTTACAATTTCAAAAACGGAAAGATAAAGTTATGATCAAGATGCTGGTGATTTGGATGCTTTTAGTCTTTGACTTGTAGCAATTTTCTGGCAGCTTTTCTTCATGCACATACACAACAGGAATGCTAATCTAAATGGACTGGAAACTTGTAGGACCAAAATACCTATTGTGTGTTTTATAGACTCTACCCTGCGTGTGCAAATGCTGGTAAAAAGAAAAGAGGATTTCTACAATATTCCAGACAGGAAACTGAGGTACTGGTGAATATTAAGCCTGGATTCATTGTAGCTGCTTTTTTTTGGAAGTTCGTGGTCTAAATTGTCCCCTGGAAATACTTGTCTCTTGCTACTGAGCATAGCAGGAGCCTAAGGAAACTGTGATCCTTATTTCAGCATTGTAGGCATTTGAAAACTGAGGAAAGTAAACTAGTTTGCACTGAGACCTATGCGGAGTTTGGCCTAAATACAGGAGTTTAATTGTAATTTGAGCCAAGCTCCCTTCCTGTTTCCATGCTGAAAAAAAAAAAACCAAAAACCCTCCCAAAAAACCCAACCCAATGATGAAAACAAGTGAGCAACTTATTGTCTTGTGCTTCTAATTAACAGTTAGACTGGATAAAAAAAAGAACTGGTTCCATATAACTTTAGCCCTTATGCATGGTAAGAAATTAAATAGCGTAGGCACTGGCTCTTTGTGCCAGTTGGCTTCAGTGCCGGTAACAGGATTTTTGGCACATTCGTCTGCTAGAATAAACATAGTGTCAGTTGATTGCTTAGAGCTCTCCCATGCCTTGAGTGAAAAGTTAGTATGATATCTTTCCACCTGTTCCAGTGCAAAGGAAAGACACGCCATAACTGAAAAGCACACAGCTCTTCTCCTATTTCTTCAAAAGGAAAAAAAAGATTAACTACTCCTGAGAACAGGCAGGTGACCTACCTTTCCTCATTGGCTTGCACACTTTTTGAGGGGCAAATGTGAATGCAGGATCCTATTTGATGTCTAGCCCCTTGGTTATGGAGAAGAGCAGCAGTGCTTAAAATCCTGACTTTAACAATCTTGGAAGGTCTTACAAACCCCTGTAGACCTGTTATCTTCAAGACTGTATGTATCTTGGTTAACCTTGATCTGTAAATTAAGGATAATTACCTCCTGCTATTCAGACCTCTCATGTCTACAGATACCTGGAACTTGAGACTGACACATACAAAAGTATTGCAAGGCCAAATTAAGAGACACAGGCACATGGCAAACAGCATGCGGGCAGAGCAGGCAGAACAACTGACGTAAAATCATAAAATACATCATATCATGAACAATGGAGCAAGTCTGTCATTATTACTTTAGAGGTACAAAATTTGAAGGCACATTGACATGAAAGATTTCTGTAGTCGTTAATAAACATGGTGCAGTTCATCCGAGTCTGGTGGGGAAAAATTCCAGTTCAGTGTTTCCGATTTACCATGAGGGAGACTGCAGAGACTGGATTCATAGAATCATAGAATCA
>VWZL01004244.1:136817-146925 GCA_013396915.1 Stercorarius parasiticus | reverse complement strand
TGATCTTTAAGGTCCCTTCCAACCCTAACAATTCTATGATTCTACGATTTTATGATCTATTTTTACCAACACTTGCTTCTTTCTTTTTGGTTCAGTCTGGAGCTTATCTAACTATACATAAGCTGGAGGATTCCTAAGAATGCTTTTAAGTTTCTCTGTCTGTTGGCATGCTGAGAGTGCATCCTTATTTTCATAATGGAGCCAGGTATTCAGGAGCTGGGTCCTTTCCTGACACAGAAGCACTGATTTCCACGGGAAGAAAACCCAATATCATAATAACAGGTGTCATGTAATAATCTTGTCCAGTCCTCAGTCTGCACAATAAGGTCTTGCCTTCAGGCCAAGCAGGAGTATCAGGCTCACATCTACAGCTGCTTAGTGTTACTGTGATCCATTGCAGATTAGTCCTGGAAAGAGGCAACCGAGGTGGCACAAAGCACAGCCAGGAAAAGGGCTAACACTCTAGTAAGCCAGGGATAAACAGTTTAAGCTTGTCTATTAATAAAAATATTTTATTAATTAATATAATAAACCTGTTTCTGAAGGAGCAATTACAGCCCAAGTTACACCACAGCATGAATCATAGATAAACTTTAACACTGCCATCAACAGGCCATCCTTCTTCTGTAGGCCATCATTGTTCTCAAACAACAGTTATAGGTATGTAAACTTGAGAATAACTACATATTCACATGAATATTCAGTTGTCATAAGTAAATTTATAGTGTGCGTTGTGACATCTTGAGAACTTAATCCCTTAATCTTAATAACCAGAATAGTAATTTATTTGAGTAGTCCCTACCTATTGTCACTGAGGGAATTGCTGAGTTAATTTATAAACTGGAAAATTCAAAATAATGTAGCAGAATTAACTATAATCTTGGATTATAAAGACAAAAGGATATTGAGAAGAGGTATTTCACTGAAAAAGATGTAAATAAACTTCACTGTTGTTTGGTGCTTTTTAGAACTGTTTCAAAAATTATATATTTCATAGGAAAGTTACACCATTAAAAAGCAAGACAAGGAAATGATAAAGCTCTCATTTTCACAGTGAAAAGTGAAGCAATTTGTGATCATGAATGATATTTATTACAGAAAGTGTGATTTCACATTCTATTGAGCCAGTCTACTATCCTATGCTAATTAACTTAAAATTTCATGGCTGCAAAGCACGTTTAATTGTAAGTTAATTGTAAGACCTAAATTTATATATGCTGACATAAAATAAAAAATCCTGTTTGGCTTGGCAATGAATATATATACCATTTAAAATATTTAGTAGTTAGCAAATTTGTGTATATATTTTTATAGAACCAGACAAGTTTGAAAATCTGAACATGTAAGCATGATAAAATGCCATAAAAAGTAGATTCTGCATTCTTTCTTTCAAAAGAGTAGTGAGCATAATTTAAACATATTCGTCAGCATAGAAAGCTATTTTGATTCTTAATAAATTCTGTTGGATGACTGCATGCCTACAACCAAAACAGAGCAGTTACTATTGTCATAAATTTGCCATACAATATAGGAAAAACTAAGGTAGAATTCATTACAAATCTATTTCATCATGAAAATTGGCCCTAATATCCTCACAAACAGCTGCATGAGGAAAGGTACCTTAGAGTCACAAATATTTAACAAATAAAAAGCAAAGGGCTTTTCTAATCTTTTTCTCTTCCTCCTCCCTCTCACGTCCCATCATTAAGTATCTGGGACAAATAACAGAAATTTCAAAGAACAGAGCTTTCAAAACCAGCCAATTCAAAAATTCAGAACCTGAATGTCCACTAGCCATAGAAGAGAGAAAAAGATACAGCCTAGGAGTCAAGTAATATCATCACTGTTAGAAATCAAAATCTGGACACATTTACTATTACTATTACTATTACTATTACTATTACTATTACTATTACTATTATTACTTACTGTCACTGTCACTATTATTAACATTAACATAAATATTAACGTTAACATCAAATAGTTGCACAAAATGAAATTTAAAAATGCTGGTTTATTACCCTTAAATAACGAGAAAACAGATCAGATTTTTTTTAACAAAAAGACATTTTCGCTTGCCTATTTAGAACAAATCTTCAAAATATACTTAAGGTGTGTTTACCATAGCTTCCAATATTATTTTCTAAAACATACATAAATGAGAACTAGAGTACAGTAATAAAATTACACTACACGGTTTATAAAAATAATTTCTGAATAATAATAATCTATCAACTCTTAATGATGTAATATAAAATTGGTTCATCAAAAAAAAGGTGTTGTTATTTCCCTTTTACTTGTAGTTCTAAAATGTATTGTTTGGATTATTGGTTGGCCTTTCTTCGAATTATCTCAGAAGGGAAACTGTGGAAAATGAAAGAAGAAAAAAAACTAGTCACATTATTGCCGATTTTGTGAAAAAAGCAAGATATTAACTTTTACCTATGAGATTTCCTGCAGAAAATATGCTGTACTTACTACAATAAATACTGTCTTAGAAGACGAAATTGAGAATTTGCTCTTGTTTTTATGAAATTCTGTTTTTTCCAAATCTATCTTCTTGACAGCAATGAACATTATAAATGGATGTTTAGAACCCACTCATTGACATACATGAGTTGTTTAAGGCATCTTTATTTAAAATAAATCAATACATAAAATCATGTCCATGCTTCCTCCCTCAAAATTAACTTTGAAGAAACTATTCTCAAAACATTTCTATTAAGGATATGCTATAAATTAGAGTAGTGGTTTAATCAAGGTACTGGACTTTCTAAAATAAAAGAACAATATCATGCATAATAGTAGGATGTAGTCTGGGAAAGCTCTGTATTCATCTCTTTCACAGACATGTTTGTTCATGTGTACATAAGAGATTAAAAATTATAACTTACTTTGATCCTACATGTGAAGGGAGACCAAGGACATGAAAGTTTTGAAGTGGATCTGACTAAAGACTTTCTAGCCTGTCTAGTTCCTAGTTGCTGTTCCTAGAGAGATACACAAACCTGGAAAACCACCTGCAAGACAGTTAAAATACCTAAGGACATTGCAGGTGACTCTAGACATCCGGTTGCCAGCAGCAGAATCAAGCCCCAGCAGTAGAGGAGAAGTCCCAAAGGTCCTCTCTTGTACCTGCCAGACCCCTTTGGACTTTCAAATATCGTAGAGCTTCTCAAGTAGAACTAGAGATGGAAATGTAAATGTACATCTCAAGTGGGCAACTGAATCAAGCTTTCGAAGCTAGGTTTCTGAATCTCAAGTTGAATATCACCATTGCTGACTGAACTCCTTCAAAGACCTTTCTTACATCTACTACAAAATACTAATCTAAAAAATAGTATTAATCTAAAAAGTCTATTTAATTCAAATAAACAGTGAATGCCATCAGCATAATTGCATGAAAAGAAAAATAACGTGTAGGTAGCAGAATCTGAACCTACCAACATGAAAAAATTGGTTTCAGGGGGTGGAAAACCGGCTTCCATCAAGTTGGTGTATTTATAGAGCAATCATCTAACAAGATGTAAAAACATGAGAGGAATTCCTGGAAATGAACACAATTACAGTGTGGAAAAAATTTAAATGAACTTTCAAATTGTATAAACAGTAAAATGTAGACTTTACCATTTTTTACTGTAAATAAAAAATATTGAAAATAAAGCTGTCCATACTGATCTTTGCTTTACTGTGTAACTGAACTTTATACCTAAAATAAATAAATATTGAAGTGGAAATGCCCAGTAAGATTTCATATTGAAACATAAGAACCAGCCCATTAGTAATACATGTGCATGACATGAGATGCTTTTTCACTTCAATGTCCACCTGAATGAAATCAGAGATTCCTACCTATGGTAGATGATCAAGGTATGCTGCAAGAAACACAAATATATCTGACTTGTCAGACCTGGAGAGAGTGAATTCTAATTTTGGATGAGCCACTTATCTCCTCTGTGCCTATACAGTAGTTCATCCACAAATCTACTATGGAAATCATTGTCTATACAGACAAAACCTAATTTTCCTCACCCTTTGTCGTTCAAACAGCCCTGCTGTTTCAACTTCTTTACCCTCTTATTCTCTGATGTATGATATTTTGGAATATGTCAACGTATGTCATTGGATTGATAAAAATTGGCTCCAGTTAGCAACTTTTTATTCCCCTGGTTCTGTATTACTTTTAAAACTCAGTTTAGATATTTTCAAATATTTCTTGAAGAATTTAAAACCTGCAATCCCTATGTGAGATGTAAAGACAGCATTTTTAACTTTCTATTGTAAATGCTGAACCAAAAAGGTTTATTCTAAGGATCACTATCCACCTTGTAAGTAGAACTGGTAAACTTACAAGGAGTTTAAAATCCTTTAAACATGTTAAAGAAAACAGGAAAAAGTGTGTGGTGATGTCTATAATGTCAATTTCTTTTGTCTAGACTCTCTGCTCTCTAGACTCTTTAGCTGATTTTAAGCTTTTCTTTAATCAACTTAGGGAGAATTTGTATTCTAAGACTTCTGGTCTGCATAGAGCATCTAGGGAACATTATGTCTGCTTAATATATAACATATACTCAATAATATATAGTACCTCTTGATCTTGGCCTGATAGTTATGGTTCTAAGAAGAATTACACAGCACACTAAATAAGATGGTGGTGTGTATAAATAAAAACTGAATTATGTGCATAATAGAGCATGGAAAATATAGCACTATTAAATTAATTGGGTTTTCAGGTAATAATTCTAATGTTAAAAGAATCAGCAGGAGTTTCAACAAGATAGTGAAGGACAGGAAACACTTTCCTACTGTGAAACATAATTTTGAGTCTCTTGAAGTTCTTCAGTACAAAATTCAAAGGTCTTGGGTTTAATTTTAAAAGAACAAGAAATAAAAATACCCAATGTGTAAGGGAATGTGTTTTGTTTCCCTGCTCTTCTACATCATACATTTAAAATTCAGCTTACCATCTCCTTAGGTCCAACCAAGGGGCTACATGCCACTTAAAGTTATATGTTCTTCTCTTTGATCAAAGTTGGGAATTCTTACCCTGTCCTGAACAGTGTCTCCAAAGAAATATAATGTTTATGCATGATTGTAAGAGGTTGCTTTTCCTATTCAAAGATCTAAAATATTTTATCAAATGCCATATTCAAAGTAGAGCTTTTCATATGTAATCAGATTATCCAGTTTGCAAAACTTCGTTGCAGGTGCAGATTTCAGCCTTGGCAGCAAAAGTTCAAATACAAATAATGCAAGTCAATGCATTCAAGAAACACAAGGAACAGATCTCTGCTTTTCAATAGTTTCAGATTCTCTTTTTTATATTATGATTTTTCTGTTTTTATATTCAGCATATTATTATGTGATTATATTAATCTTTTTATTTGAGAAGGCTGAAGCTTGCTTATGATAATGTTGCTGCAAATTTCACAATTATCTATCTTCGAAAATGTGAATATTAATTCTACATTAATTCACAGTATAATTGTCAGATATGTCATAAAAGTAATAATCTAAATATTAGGTTATAACAAACAAGAAGATATTGTGAGCATTCTAACATTGAACTGTCTGCACAAAAAAGCAATACAATTATTTCATGCTTAGTAGACATTGGTCACTGCTATAGGATAAATATATGCCATCAGTTAGGGTTAAAAACAATTTCTGGTTTAAAATACCTAAAAAGTTAGCATTTCAGTTTAAAACCCCAAGTAATTTTGCTGTGGAGAATATACATTAAACAACTTTTATGCAATATGAATTATGCAATAAAACTGCAATGAGTCCTCTTGGTCATGTGTTAAATGTTTCCATTTCAAATCCTTAAATCACATCCCCAACACCATCAAAAAGATCTGTTTCTTTATCTTCTTTTAATAATTAAAAAAAAATAAATTGTTCAGAGGGTACTATACATTAAAAATTAAGTGTTTCATGACTTACTATCCTTGTACAAAATCTTTGTAAGAAAACTGCTGTGAATTCTGCAGGTTTTGTGCTGGTTTTGTTGCTGTTGTTCTAAATCAGTTACAATAACTACGCTTCTCTAGAACATGTATTATATTCATTACCCTGTTAATGCCTTCCCAAATGCTCATTTCTGTGCCTTGGTGACAGTAAACCTCTCTAAGAGAATCAGTTCTGACAACATTTTCTTAAACTTTTTTCTTTATAATAGAGAGCTACTTGATTAATTTTTACTGGTATCCACTAGACAAATTTACTGAGAACCACTGTGTTTTATTGAAGACTATCACATAATTTGATGAAGATAATTTCAAGATAATTATAAAATACTTTGAGTTGGAAGGCATCTTTAAAGGTCACTTAGTCCAACACCCCTGAAATGAGCAGGGACATCTTCAACTAGATCAGATTGCTCAGACCTCCATCCAACTGGACCTTGAATGTTATCTACTCTGAATCAACCCTCTTTTAGTTTAAAGCCATTACCCCTAGTCCTATCATAACAGGCCCTGCTAAAAAGTTTGTCCCCATCTTTCCTATAGGCCCCATTTAAGTCCTGAAAGGCCACAATAAGATCTCCAGGAGCCTTCTTTTATTCAGGCTGAACAACCTCAACTCTCTCAGCCTGTTCTTGCAGGACAGGTGCATCATCCCTCTGATCATTTTTGTGGCCTTCCTCTGGACGTGCTCCAACAGGTGCCTGTCTTTCCTGTGCTGAGGGCTCCAGAGCTGGACACAGTACTCAAGGAGGGATCTCACCAGAGCGAAGTAGAGGGACAGAATCACCTCTCTGGATCTGCTGGCCATGCTTCTTTTGATGCAGCCCAAGGTATGGTTGGCCTTCTGGTCTGCGAGCACACATAATCTGTCTCATGTCCAGCTTTTCTTCCACCAATACACCCAAATCCTTCTTGGCAGGGCTGCTCTCAATCCCTTCATCCCTCAGCCTGTACTGATACTGGGGATTGCCCCAAGCCACATGCCGGACCCTGTACTTGGCCTTGTTGAACCTCATGAGGACTTGCCCTTAGTGAAGACATGCTGGCTGTCTTGAATAATCTCCCTGTCCTCCATGTGCCTCAGCATAATTTCTAAGAGAATCTGTTCCGTGAGCTTACCAGGCACAGAGCTGAGGGTGATGTAGTGTTCTAGCTGTGATGAGTTACTTGTCTGTGAAGCAGGGATCTGCAGATGCTGGAACTGCAGGTGGGTTTTGATTACCTAGGAGGACACTAAAAAACCCAAGATCTAGACAGAAATACAAGTATGGACAGCTCTGGGACTTCAAGAAAAAAGATAATGCTTGTGATCTGGATAGAAGACCAGAAATCAAATTTTGTCTAGTTCCCCTCTATCAATCACATACGAAGGTGGAAGACAATCTTCTTCCGTCTATGTAATACATGATATAACATCCTAAAATCTAATGGCTTGTTTAATATATCTAGATTTGTATTCCACATATGCCAGAAGGACTACTTTATGCCCATTTTTAGAAGAGATAAAAGGTGTGTGCTGAACTGTTGATCCTCGCTCTGAATAGGCTATACGTCCTCCTGTTTTTGCCTGAAAGATTCCAACATTCTTCCTGCCCTTTACATCTAAGGCTTTGTCACAATCTAGTAAGTTTAATAATACAAAGATTTTGGACCAGATTTCTATCCAACTTTCTCTAGAAGCACCTTTTAGGTTAATGATTGCTGACATGGAAATTACTAAATCTATTACCAATCTAAGTCTTTGAGTACAAGGCATGTTGATGAATCAATTTCATCTTGTGAGGAGTTCAGCAGGAAGATACTGCTTATGGAATCTCCTTCAGACATCCTTGATCACAATATTTTTGTTTAGATTTATCTGGCATGCAAAGAATCAATGATGTCCAGTACAGCTAAGGTTAGGTTTGTTTTTTTTTTTAAATGGATTTCCAAATGATTTCTATTTGATTAACTATTTAATATTGGTTGTTTATAGCTAACCATCTGCATGTATTATCAGTTCAGTTAGGTTTTCATACCTGATAATATTCAGTTAAGTCACTGATAAACTAATACTTCTGTTTACCTGTTCTGTTTCAGTTCTCAGCACTGAAGCATGGTCAAAACAAGTCTTTTGGCTTAAACTATTTTTAAATATGATTTATGTATGTGCAACGACCTGCTCAGAAACTGGTCACAGCAAAAAGTGCCACAGACAAAATGACCTGCAGGGCTGAGTTTAAAAGAATATCTCTACATATTCATTTTTTCCCCTAAAATAAAAATATTTTGTCTTGATTAATATTAGTACCATATTTTTTTTGGTCATGCTATCAAGTGACTTCTTGCAATAACTAAAAGTTTAAAACATTAATAAATAAGCAGAGATTCACATAATCTAGAGAAAGAGTGAGGAACAGGATACTTCTCAACATCTCTCATAATGGATCTTACCTTTCAGATCTCATTAACAGTACTTTTGATTGTACATGTAATTGGTTGTCTGAAAACACTGCATATGCTATTTATATTATTTAAGATTTAAATAATTTCAGCTAGATTTTGAACATTTTTTGCTTTCCTGGTAACTGTTCCTCTCCCTCAATATCTGTGTTTTCTGTTCATCTTAAGTTAAAGGGGTTATCAAGGCTTACTAAGAGTGACAGTGTCATCAAAGAAGAAAGGAAGAGAAAAAATAGAAAGGTTCCATCAAAGTAGGTACATTGAGAAATACTTCTGACAAGAGCCAGACAGAAACTGACAGCAGCTGGATTATGCAATCAGTTTATGTAACTATGTAAAGAGATCTTCGAGAGTAGGTGAAGGTGTTTTTGAATTTTTTTGGGTCCTATAACATCTGTGGATACAATTTCACTGTTAGGCACAGCAAAAGCTTTTATGTTGCAACACACAAAACTGAAGATAAGTCTGCAAACTACAAACCATTTCTCAGGAAAACTAATTCATTCTTTGATACCCAATATACATTAAAAAGTTAGAGCAATCAGTGAATATGTAGGATGATGTTTTTCATGGATAACAGATGTGTGCTGCATGGACCCTTCAGGTCAAAAATCAGTGAGGGGAAATGCTTTTTCTCCAGGATTGTTTCGGTTTTCTGGGTTTTTTTGCTATTTCTGTCCTTCAAAAGTGACCATAGTAAATCCATTCAAACATTGACCTGGCAGCAGTTTGACATTTTAAAAGATCAAAAATTACCATGTTAGTTAGTCTGGGAGCCCCCAGACTGCAATAATACCAAAAAGAAAAGTGGTGAAGTAAGAAGCAAGCATATGGCATGCAGTTCCATTTCTTGCTATTGATTCTGAAACTGCTGAAGTGGAACTTCTTTATCAGCAGCTACATAATCAGCAAGTCAAAGTAATGCATCTCTGTCTGAAAATACAGTAAAATCACTGTGTCAATTTAATCAAAAGGTATCAGTTAGCGAAACCTGGTGAATTACATGACATTACATATTGATGGGTGCAAGATTGTTGAGTCTGATAGCTGACAAGCTGGTAAACTGCAAACTGCCAAGAAATGCCTGGAAACACACTGACCTTGTCTTATTAGACCAACAGATTTTTGCCCACAGTCATACATGGAAATAGAGATCTGATTTACAGAAAATGAAGACAAAAATAGATATTTGTAAATATCTGGTCAATATGTGGTAAATATATGATCAAAATAATAATTAATTAAGCAATAGTAACTGTATTGAGGCCTTATCCTATAGAATGTGAAATATTCTCAATGATTACTGATCAGGTATTTATAGCTTTTTGGCATATAGTAACAGGACTCTAGACACTATTAAAATTACAATTTTAAAATGTATCAGAGATTCTGGGCGCCTGCACAACTCTAACACAACTGATCTGTGATTGATTTATCTATGCATATAACCAGTATCAGAAGAAAGGCCTTAGATATCACAGAATGATAGAATCATAGAACTGTTTAGGTTGGAAACTATCTTTAAGATCATTGAATCCAACTGTTAACCTAGCACTGCCAAGTCCACAACTAAACCATGTTGCTAAGCACCATGTCTACATGTCTTTCAAAGACCTCCAGGGATGGTGACTCCATCACTTCCCTGGGCAGCCTGTTAAAATACTTGACAACCCTTTCCATGAAGAAATTTTTCCTAA
>VWZL01004244.1:101384-135644 GCA_013396915.1 Stercorarius parasiticus | reverse complement strand
GCACAAAGGACAGCATTTCATCAAAATTTGACAAAATGTTGGCTGAAAATGGCAAATAGGCAGCTTATCGGTTCTATAGTACCATCTTGTTCCCATACCTGTTGGATTATCACAGGGCTTGGCCGTAGAATTTCCATCCCACTCCATTCCCTGTGTTGCTTCGCAAGCAATATTGCACAGGGAATCACAGGTGTTGAATTCTTTGCATGCCAGCTGCAGCTGCTCTCTACCTCAGAAGCCTCTTGATTTCATACTTTTCCTTAAAAAATTGTGTGAACAATGCTGTACTTTTGTATTTTTAGCCAATTTAGTAATTATTCCACACCATCCATCCAGTTTTTCACCCAGTGAAGAGTACCCCCATCCAAGCCATAAGCACCCAGTTAATCCAGGAGAACACTGAGAAATCGTATCAAAGGCTTTACTAAAGTCTAGGTAGACCAAATCCACAGGCCTTCCCTCATCCACTAAGTCGGTCACCTTGTCATAGAAGAAGATCAGGTTTCTCAAGCATAACCTGCCTCTCATAAACCCATGCTGACCGGCATTATATTTACTTGGTCTTTATAGGCTATACCTGCAGTAGCAGGTAAAGAAGATTGGTAGAAGCAGACATAGAGTGAAATATTTTGTCCTCACAAGTCTACACTAGATACCTTTCATATTTTATTTATTTATTTAAATCAGATGCAATTTTGGATTATTCCACAGGCTCAATGCTCATTTGTGGCTAGATATGTTCCTGGATATCTTGCAGTTTAATTACATCCAGAAGAAATCATAGAATGGTTAGAGTTGGAAGGGACCTTAACGATCATCTAGTTCCGACCTCCCTGCCATGGGCAGGGATACCTACCACCAGACTAGGTTGTTCAATGTCTTACCCTACCTGGCCTTGAACACTTCCAGGGATGAAGTATCCACAGCTTCTCTGGGCAACCTGTTCCAGTGTGACACCACCCTCATAGTAAATAACTTCTTCCTGATATCTTACTTAAATCTAGTCTCTTTCAGTTTAAAATCATTACCCCCCATTCTGTTGCTACACTCCCTGATAAAGAGTCCCTCCCCACCTTTCCTGTAGGCCTCCTTTAGGTACTGGAAAGTTGCTATAAGGTCGACCCAGAGCCTTCTCCAAGCTAAATAATCCCAACTGTATCAGCCTGTCTTCATAGGAGGGGTGCTCCAGCCCTCTGATCATTTCCGTGGCCCTCCTCCGGATTCGCTCCAACAGGTCCATGTCCCCCTTATGTTGGGAGCCCCAGAGCCAGATGCAGTACTCCAGGGGGGGTCTCACGAGAGCAGAGGAGAGGGGCAGCATCACTTCCCTCGGCCTGCTGGCCACTCTGCTTTTGATGCAGATCAGGATGCAGTTGTCTTTCTGGGCTGCAAAAACACATTGCCGGCTCATGTTGAGCTTCTCATCCGTGCAGCCTGTCCAGGTCCTTCCCTCCAGTGTGTTGCCTGCTCCACGCAGCTTGGTGTTGGTGGCAAACTTGCTGAGGGTGCACCCAATCCCGACATCCATGTCACCAACAAAGATATTAAACAGTACACAGGGCTGCTCTCAAGCCATTCTCTGCCCAGCCTGTATTTGTACTTGGGAGTGCCATGACCCATGTGCAGGCCCTTGCACTTGGTCTTTGTTGAAATTCATGAGGTTTGCACGGACCCATGTCTCAAGCCTGTCCAGGTCCTTCCCTCCAGTGTGTTGCCTGCTCCACGCAGCTTGGTGTTGGTGGCAAACTTGCTGAGGGTGCACCCAATCCCGACATCCATGTCACCAACAAAGATATTAAACAGTACCGGTGCCAGTACAAACAACTTAAGTCTAGTTTCCTATAAACTGTTGTCTCTGTATAACAGTCATTTGTGCATATATTTTCTTGTATATGCACACAAACAGGTATATAATAGTGATCATGTAGACACAACTTGTGCCTTATATATATGTATATATTAATTCAGACTTAGTATATAGCTACATGAAAACATATGTCACACTCCAGCGTAAGAATTATGAAGGAATCTGTATCACCAGTGTCCTTTTTTTTAATGCTGTTTGGTGTTCTTATGTTCAGAATGCTGTCATTACTTTGATGCTGTAGATTTGCCTTCTCTATATAGTCCTATCTATAATCTCATGTTTGAAATCATGAATTTAGGTAAAAGTCTCAGCTTTACTGTGACCTTTCTTTCCAACTGCAAACCTATGTATCAACCTGTCTGTCTGTTACGTCTTTTCTTAATCTTGAGCTATATGAGGCAAGGAAAGTTCTGGGTCAGTATTATGACAGTATGAGGAGATTTTTACTTTATAGGGTATTCTAAGTATCAATAATAATAGGCCATAGTATTACTTATGCCCCTCATAATTGCAAGCTTGGAGACCAATGACTCCTTTAGAGTCACAAAACTCCTAAAGATATAGGGGAGATCCAAGTTGTACAGTTCCTGCCCTTGACAAAAATTCTGTAACTTCTGAGTCACAGCACTATTTGCAGAATTTTGCACTGAATATACTGACATAATGATTGCAGCAGCAGGTTATAAATAGATGCATTTATACATAGCTCTAAACTAAAAGAGCAGCAGCTTGCTTGAGGCATTTTTAGTAAGAATATTTTTCCCCTGTCTTTAATTTATTCCTTTCTCCATTATGCTTCAGAGAATCCTGGGCTTGAAGCTTTAAAACTTACAATTTCTGAGCATGAAAACAGACAGTTCCTAATCACATTTTAGGTTGTGTGGTTTTCAGAGAGAGGAGCGGCAGCTGTACGCTTGTCCTGTTCCTTAGCAACAGAGCAAGGGGAGCTCAGGAGACTCCACTCGTGGGAGCCTGTGCTGCTCACGTGTTGCTCTCAATATCTCTCTCCACCTGTCACAGCCTACGGGAGGACCAAAATCAAGACCAGCTTTCCAAGGAAAGGTTCTGTATATATGATTTAGCACTACTCCATACCAAATGTGTGATAACTGAACACCAAATTTGTTTGGTTAAGCATTCAATTGTCAGGAGGGGGGAGAAAAAAAAGTGACAAGCATGTATGCTAAGCTCTCAGCTATGCCAGTTAAATTTTCTTATAAGTTTTGCAGTGTTTCTTTAAAATACTTGCTCACTGTGAAGATATTGAGTAAAATATCCTTAGTTTCAAGGAGAGAAAATTCTCATCCTTTCCATTTTCCATACAGCTCAATTTATGGACCCATAGTAAGTTCAGCTCTCCTTTGAATATGTAAATAACTTGTCTAGCCTTCACTGTACTTCATAGCCACTACAAAGGCCATCTTAAATGTAATGTAATAATTTAAACAGAAGTAAAAAAAAGTCATAAATACATAAATACCCCAAACACACCCCTTCCCCAGGGTTTTAGGACACTTTAGATTAGATTAATCCTACATAACTTTGGGCACACAGCTGTAGCGTTTTAGGAGGGCATTGTCCTATTTTCTGTCTACGGTAAATGGAAAAGATAATTCTGATTTCTGACGCCTCACCTCCACTCTGGCACCAGTTTGGCCCCCATGGCAGCAGTGACCTGCCAGGGGCTGGGGCAAGGTCTTTCTCTTTAAAATGTTAATTGGACTGACTGAGGTTTTGGTTCCATGTACATGGTCTGTGCTCTCTTTTGGTCAGAAGACTTCAAATTCTTTTCTTCCCTTAGAGGGAAACCTAACACAACTAATTTTTCAACTGAGTTTCCACTACTCTTTCCCCAAGTATCTGAGATTAATTTAGAGCATATCTCAAGAGCTTTTGAAATTGGAGGCACCAAAACTGTTTTGTTGGTTCCAGGTGAAGGCTCCCCCTGCAAAAAAACCCCAAAACCAAAATGCACCATTGTTGGATAATAGAGAGCAATAAATCTGTCACCTGCCTCCTACACCCATGCTTTCAAGATGCTAAGAGAAGTGGAGAATTGTAGCCTGTTTGAATCCTCCACTTTTTAAAAAACAGGTGGTGGAGATCCTGTGTCCCATCCCAGCTATCCCCTCTTCTCCACTGCCATTGATGCTCTCAACCAGGGCAGAGACATAGGAAGAGATTTAACTTTGATAAAATATGTGTGCATGATATTGGAGAGTGTGTGAAAGAAAAAGCATGGAGAGAGAAAGTTCCATCCCATGGAGGAAAGTGTAAGAAAGAGTGGGTTCCAGAAGAAAATAGTCATGATATTCTTGTCAGAGAATAGTCAGGATATTGCTTCCTAGGCTGGCAGATCGTGACCACATGTTCTCCAAAAACACAATCCAGTTTGTTTTAGGAAAACAGAGCCTTGAGCTGTTGTCAAAGCACAAACCAGCATGATTGGCATGATCATACATTACATTCTTCCACCTCATGACTTACCAAGCCAACAATCTAAAACTGAATGCTCATGCTCACAAGTACTTCTATCTGTATCTTAGAGTTGAACAATTTAGTTTCTTTTTACATACTTATGAAGATTGGTGCTAGCCTGAAATAATGTTTAATGTTGTTCCTCGTGTGTATGCTTACACTGTGATATTAGAAGAAATACATATACTTTGGTTCTTTTATTACAAGCAAAACATTCATGGTGGCAACACAAAAATAAGTGTTGAGGTCGGAAATGGGGAGAATGGATGCTAAGTCTTCTCAAGGAATGACATTTTCTGTGGCTTTTGTACAGACTATTAATTTTCTTAACTCTTTTAATACTTTATATAAGTCATTATTGTACAAATATTTACATGTTACTCAATATGTGTCATTTTAGTTCGCTATGGTTTTAGTCATCCAAAATTGCATTTCTTTTCCTCCTCCCCATCTCTAAATCTGTTATAATGACCTATTGCAACTTGATAGATCATGAAGTACATTTTCTCAGGCCTCTTGCTCTTCATTTGTGCTGATGTAAGAGTAGACAGATTTTGAGCAAGTCTAAATGATGTATCAGGAGTTTCTGTCTTGTAGAACTTATGTAAAATTGTTACAGAATTTTGTCCAGTTTCAGGCTTTCATTGACAAGTTGAAATAATAACTATCCTCTTACTCCACAGACAAATGTGTGCTGCTTCTCAGAGAAAGCTGCAGTCTTGTGAGATTAATTAAAATCAATGAGTAGAAGGAACACAAAGCAAGCTTATGTTTGCTCACTTGTTAAGGCTAAGAAAATAAAGTAGGGACTGGAACAGAACAGAACAGGATACTTTTTGCAAAATCTGGAGTTTATGACTGTTTGGAAATAAGTTCAGGCAACTAAGTCATTTAAACATTAAGATATTCTTAACAGGTTGAAAATATACTACTTAAATGTAAACATACAAAATTTTGCAAAAAATCTTATGACAAGGCTATTCAACCTGCTGACCCACATTTGTCCTGTCTGCAAATGTGATTTTCAAAGGTGGTCCTCTGTCAAAATAAAGTCACCAGATACTAGATTTCCAGGGAGACAATTTTTAATTCTTTACCATACTTAGGCTTTTAAACTAGGGTGGGTTTTTGTTTGGGTTGGGTTTTTTTGTTTGTTTGTTTGTGTGTTTTCAAAAAATGCATTCATGATGTTGAGTTCTGTATGTTTCTTTATTTCACTCGGATTAGGATGTGGAATGCCCCTATGATGTCTTAAAAATGTCTTTTTTTATCCCAACTGTGGTTACTGAATTCCTGTCTAAAATGAAGCAAACTTTGGCTTATCTGTAAGTGAACAGTTGTGTTCTTTTTTTTTTCTTTTTTCTTTTTATCAGAGATTAATTAAAACAGAAATCATTCTGCAGTATGACAGAACAGATAAAATAATCATAAATAGATAGCATTACTATAGAATTGAAGAAAGCCTTTTAATAAAGGAATTAAGTTTCTGTACAATGTTTTAAGTACAGAAACTAGAAAGCAGAAAATGTTTTCCCTACTATTATCCTACAATAGTCTGATAAGTTAGTTGTAATGTACATTAATAAGTAGTAGCAATAAGAAGAGTTAGAAATTCAGGGGGATATCCTTCTGCAGATTTGTTATCTACCCAGAGGCAGAAGGAACAAATAAGAATAAACGCTTTACATAGAATTTTATGATTTGTTTTTAGTGCTTTGATTAAACCACAATATAAGTAAGCAGGTTTTACCTAAGTACATTAATTCTGTAGTTCTAGTTGAATAGTTATTCACTTCTTGTTTTAATCTACTGCCTATGGTGCTATGAAGTCTTAAAGAGCTGGCACATTTCACCACAAAGGTGTTTGCATTTAAGTCTTATGCAAAATGACTCTTCTGTTCCATTCCCTCCACATGAGACTACTGTGGGTTTAATTAATTCAAGTTTATAAAGCATTTTCATATCCTTGTGTGAATCGCACAATAAGAATGCCAAGTGGTAGTGTGAAATAGAAGAATTTAATAAAAAAAAAATATTATATTTTATTTAAAATAGTTTAGAAGATAATATTTATTTAACTTATTTACTATGAATAGAATAGGAAAAGTCTATATTGTGGTTTCACATCCATTTCTCAATAAAATGTATTTTTAAAATAAATTTATTTACTATGGTTTCTGCAGAGATTTTAAGGTTTTAGAGTATAAAATTTCACTATGCTGCACAGTTTGATGCTAAATTATTCAGTTAGCAAAACAGGCTACTGATACCAGGTACTACTTCAAAATTAATGAAATTGTTTCAGGTTGAATCGTGTAATGAGCTGGATGTAAAATGTACTGTGTTTAATATGGTGATAACACTAGCAGCTCCAGACAGTCAGTTTTATTTAGAAAAATAGGGGCTTCTTATAGATTTAATAGAAAAAATAGCATGTTCATTAGGATTATTATATGAGTTTAGATAAGTTCTTGATTATGAACATTCAATCTTGCAGAATGTTCCTAAACCCACTAAAAAAAAAAGGAAAAAAAGAAAAAAAAAAGAAAAAGAAAAAGAAAAAAAAAGAAAAAAAAGTTCTCTGTAGTCATTTACTGCTACAATCCTGCATGGCACTGAGCCTCATTAACTCCCACTGACATCAGTAAGAAATAAGACTGCTTAGCTCCTTACAGAAATTTTAAAATTTTGGTAAAATTTATAGCAGCTAAACAGGAAAAAGCAGTGAGAGTCTGTCTTTTACCACATGAGTCCTGGTCAGTGAGAAGTGCAAAGATTTTTGTGGTCACCTCATTTGCTCCTGTGTGTTGTCTCTTGAAGGTCATGCTGTGTGCCCATCAATCTTTGACAGTTTCTATTTTCTCAGGTGGGCGTCCCTTCGCAAAGGTATTTTGCTTTGCAAATACCATGACTCCAGGTTATTACAACGCCTTATAAGCACCTTTCCTGAGCAGCATACCATATTTTGTACAGCTTGTTTATGACCATCTCTGGTCATGTCTGTACTTCTGGACAATGTTTTCTTACACCTGACTTGTCTCCTTGACTCCATGTCCAAGGATATACATCATCTGTCTCATGTTTCAGAGGACTATTGTAATGTTAATTGCAGGGGCTCTCTGGTGACTGGATGGTCAATACCTAACTTCCTAATACTTGCTTGAAAGGTATTATAATTCTGCTAAGATTTCCTAGTTTATAAATGAGATGTCATTGTCAGATCAGAATGCTTTCCAGATGTAGAAATATTTTCTGTGCTGCCTCATATATACTGACCCTTCTGCATTTTCTTATGCTTTTCTAATGTCTAAGAGGAAGAAATCTTACTGCAGGATACTTAATAAGATACTGCAGGACATCCATGCTTTGTATAAACTGACATAATTATCTATTTAATCTGTTCTCTGATATATTAGCCCAATTCATATGGCAAAATAATTGAAAAAGATACTCCACCTTTGAATTGTCTTGAACACACTTAATTTTACTATAATGAATTTCTACTAAAAGTATTCTTACTAATATTAAGAATGAGTGGGTGTTTTCAGGAATGTGAACCAAGTCTCCCTCAATGCTTAGGGAGTAGGAGGAGAAAATATCTTCAGCCTACAGCTGCTTAAGATTAAATTTTGGAGTTCTCCTGCTTTCCAAAACAAAACTATTTCTAAATGTGGTTTTTGACAAATGATCCTACAGATTTCCCACCCACGGATGCTTAACACACAGAGGCAACTACTGTGTAACTTCCAAAATGCAAATTAGGAAGAATGCTGTGAAATAATGTTGAAACTAAAGGTATTACCTGGATTTGAGTGTGGAAATGGCCCCATTTGATAAAAAGATCAAGATGGTACTTGATGTAAAATCTACATAGAGGCCTTGCATGATGCCTTCTCTGACCCATTCTCTCTGAATTCTTACATTTGAACAAGACTCTGTGAATGAGTAAATCAGCATTCCAGCAGGACTTTAGTATTGTGTCCTCTTGGGAATCACTGTTTTGGAAACTGCCCTTTTTTAATTTCTTCCTTACTTTCCATTCACAGGTTGGCTTAGAAAAGGTAGAAGACATCATTGCTAATGAAAAATACTGTGTAATTGACAAAGAAAACGGAAACTATTCACAGAAATATATACACAGAAATATATACAGAAAAAAAAGCTAGAGATTTTACATTAAACACACTTGTTTCAGATTAAGCTTTTGAAAATCATCACAAATCTGAAAAGTTTGTTTTCATTCTTTTCTTCTTGTCCATTCTTTTTTTCTTGCACTTTCATAAAAGTTGAGGGGGAGCATGAGGCTAAGACATTGATGGGTTATGGTCTGGATGAGCTTATGCTGGGATAGGAACAGCTTCAGATTGCCTTCTAGAGAAACAATAATAATAAGTCTTTCTGGAACTGTATCTGATCCCTGTCAGCATAGTCCACATTTTCCCCACCAAAAAATGGATGAGATAAAAAATCAGTTTCTGCACCCCTCTTCTACTCCTTCACTGGAAAGTAATAAGGAGAGAAGGAAAAGCTTGAAAAACTGAAATGCAGTGGAATAAGTGTTCATACAGTCCTTCCAACATAGTCATAATTTTATATTGTCAACCAATGAGGATGATTTTTGTTTTGATATTGGATGAAAAAGCTTTAGGAAAGGATAAGCTAATATTGAAGAGTTCTGCGTTTCAAGAAATCAGTTTTAGTTCTTATACAGAAGCAAATAAAGCAAGATAGAACAACAAATGGAAAAC
This sequence comes from Stercorarius parasiticus, assembly GCA_013396915.1. Taxonomy (NCBI): domain Eukaryota; kingdom Metazoa; phylum Chordata; class Aves; order Charadriiformes; family Stercorariidae; genus Stercorarius; species Stercorarius parasiticus. Next base: position 126,551 of record VWZL01004244.1, on the reverse strand, counting down.
TACAAATGGAGAACTACAGTTAATGTAAGCACCTTAAATTATACAATCTAACAAAAGCTTAGAGTAAGTGATTTACTTTCCAGAGAACCAAAACTGACTGCAAATATCAAACAAATATGCTAAAGACTCTGCTTATTTTTCCTAGTATAGCAAAGAGAATTAAGAAAAATCAGTTTCCCCATCCATTTTGTATCTGAAGGTTACAATAGTGTGAAGTGACAAGAAACTTACCATAGGGTTTCTTATAATATGAGATTCTGTCCTTATACACACACATGTGATTTACTGCTTGGTAATGCTGTGACAACACAAGTTTGACTGAAGAGTTATGAGTTAAATTTCATGTCAATGTGTTCTAATTTAGTTATTTATATGGAAAAATAATAATTTTTTACAAAATCACAACCACATGCAATAACAAATATAAATGCTGTGAAATAAGTGGTTAGTTGCCTTTCTACGTAACCTAAAATATGAGGTTCTTCTTTCAGCAGTTTACTTACTAGTATTTATCTAGTAGGTGGCTTCCTTGAAATACTCCAAAAAACAGTGTACTAGGCATATTCAAAGATGATTCTCATGATATTAGAAAATTGACATAATGAAGTTTGAATATCTGCAATCCCCAAGAAAATAATGACCATTTGCGTAAAATGTGAGAAGGTGAAAATATCCAATGCATAATTTTTAAAGCTCTTTTAAAAGAAAATATTTTGGACTTTCTCTGAGGAGTTAGTTACTTGGAATGTTTTCCTTCATGGTCCTGACTGAATAAGGGATTCCTAATTTTTCACACCACTTAACAGATGAATCATGTATACTGACTGCTTAGACACTAAGACTGTAGAGCAATCTGCTGCAAAATGGCGCATTTCTGAAATACTTCACAGTGTCAAATACTTAGTGTGTGTGTGCGTGCATGTATGTGTGTGTGTAGGTGATGTCCTGTAGAAAACATAGACACTTTAGAGGCACTTTTAGCATATCAAAAATTCTCTTGACTATGTGTCAGACATGGAAAATTATTCCCAGAGAAATTTGCTCCAGATGTAACCACTGTCTCCAAGAAAAGTAAAAACACTTACAGCACACCTGAAAGTCTTTTTAACATGACAGGAACAAATCACATCATAAAATATCTGAAAAATATCATCACAGCTTTTCTATTCTCACTGTCAACTGAAGCTCAAAGCCTAAAGTGCGTTTCTGACTTCTAAGGATAGATTTTGGGGGTCACTTTTACAATGAATTTGAACTTAGTAAGTAAATATCCCAGAGAAATAAAGGCTGCGATCATATGGTATTTCTTTTTTTACTCTATACTTTCAACTACAGTTCAGCTTGAGTAGACATATTTTTGTCAAAGCAAAATCTCAACAGTTGTGCACTGCATGCAACATCGATGACAACATGGCAGCTCCCTACAGCCTTGATCTACTAAGCTATACAAACAAAAGGGTGTCCACCGGTGCTGGTAAGGAAGGGACTTCTTGGTCTGATATACTTTCAGGTAAACTGGAAGGGGCAGCTGGACCTACCAGCCAGTTACAATAGACTGCATGGTGGGAAGAAGGGAGTGACCTCTGTGTTGAAGGGCACATGTGACTGCCTGCAGAGTGGCAGGACTTCTACCAGAAGCTGGGGTAGGGGGGGACCTGTCACTCTTAAGTAAAAGTTGTGGCTGTACTACTTGTGTGTCTACATGTGCCTGTGTGAGTGCAGAGCTTTTCCTGACACAGCCTGTGCTTTCTTTCTGACACTTCATAAACCAAGCTTAGCAGTGCCATGTTGTCTGCTGTTTCTTTCCCTCCACAATCAGTGACACCAATATCATGGGAAAGACCCTATTATTGTAACCTTATGAGCAGAATCACTGGGTCAGTCATAATCCATTACAAGAATGTAGGTGTAGATGTTTGGGAAATTGCTTAAAGTACTCTTATGTGTAAAAATACAGCTGTTATAAAAGAAAAGGAGAAATTTTTGTGATTTAGAATCTTATCCATGGAAAATTTTGATAAATATATCTGCTAATTCCAATATTAGGGCCATTTATTGAAAAATGTTTTACACACCATTTCAAAATTTAAGTTACAAAAATTTTACTTTAACTTTGCCCCTGCCCCCTCCACCAAGAATCCTTTTTGGGTTTTTTTTTCATTAAGACAATGGACAAAGATGGGTACTTTCAGGGAGTGATCCTTCTCATCCTAAAGTAGACATCTTTATCTGGCCACATTTTTCAAACTGAAAAGTATCTATTGCCATTCATTATATATGAGGGGGAATCTTTAGTAACTTTTTCAGTAGAGGTTTATACCCGTAGACACATAAAGAATGTTCCCTTTGCCTATATTGGGCATAACTTCAGATTCCTTGACATAACCTCTGCCTGCTGCTTCAGAGAAGCACTGGTCCCCTCCATGTTCTGTCTAGTAATCTTCCATATCTGAGTGGATGTTATACCTACACTGTCCACTAGATGCCTATGTTTAGGCAGTTGAAATCTACCTGTACAAAGAAAAAATCATTCCTAGGGTGGAACTGACTTTGTAACTGTAGCTGTCTACAGCTTAGCTGTCTTCATGTGGACTAAGTGTCTAACAACTCACCACACTCAGTAAACTCTGCTGAATATAACCTAGAGATTTCTTTAATTCGCAAAAGACTCCATGTGCTGCACTGATTACCTCTGTGTTGACTAAAACGTGACCTTAGATGACTATGTTATTGTGGACACACGTATTGAGCATCTAAATTTAAGATGACCTGAACCTTAATCTTAAAGTTTGAAGACATAAATCCATTCTTCTCACTTAATATCTCTTAAATTCACTCACTGGGGTATCTCAGGAAGAGGCTGAGTTTACCCATAACTTTTGTTGTGTTCTGTTTTTGATGGGAGGCATTCCAAAGCCTAACTTCAGTCCCTGCGTATCTCTGCATGACTGTTGCCCTTTTCCATTTCAGTTTTGTGTTCAGATTCAGATCTTGGAGATATAAAGCTTCCTGAAAGTGTTTACTTTCTTTAACTATAGAAGGAAACTACAACAACTATATTTCTGATTTAGGCACCATTTTCGTGTCTAAACTTAAGTGGGTGAAATTCGAGCTTCAGTTTTCAAAACAGCATAAGCCTTCTTGAACCGCTAAAGAATTACTTGTGTTGTATTTAGTTTAGTGCAGGTGTGTTGCATCAGGCAAGCATAATGTCATGTAATGTGTTATTTGAATTTAAGTAAATTCTAAATTTCTCCATCTAATGTCTGTATTTATAGCTTATATCTGAGTGGTTTTGTTAACTTTTAGTGATTTGATTAACCTAGTAAATCTACTCATCTAATCCAGACAGTATACTGAAAATCACCCTGATTACAGGTGGACAACTAGCATACATTTGCGTGGGCCATCTATTCGGCATGATTCCTCCCCCCGCCACAACTGTAATCTCATAGTGGTACCATGTCTCATTATCTTCAATCACATCTGTTGACACTTACATTCCAAAAATAAAAAATACTTCAACACTAGAGGAAAAAGAGGCTTAGATTACGGATATTACAGCAGGTGCTGGGAAGCCCACTGAGAGAAAACACTGTCAAACCTATACAACATGAACACACAGCTTGCTGCTGCTTTGAGTAAAGGCAATTTTATGGCAAAGCAAGGACACAGGGGAACACATTCAAGAACAAATAAGTAAAAGGGAAACAAAACACAAAGTAACACAGGCAACCCAAAAAATAGGAAAATGGCCAAATGTGCATTTTTACCATCTGGCCAAGAGCAAGGTGCCTAGTGCCTTTACACATGGGATATTGGCAAAATGAAGAATGCACATGCTGTTTCATGCAGTAAGCAGAAAATACAGTTTCATTATTCAGGGCTTTAACATCAGAATAAAAAGAAAAAGATAAATGATTCTTATTGCTACCTGCAATCAGTCAGATAGAGGCCAACTGAGGTAGACAAGAAATTTTCTGAGCTTCTTGAAATTCATAAATATGTTGGTGCTATTTGTTTTGTTTTTTTATATACAGTAGGCTGATGAAAAGTACATTGCAAATATAGAAAAAAACCCGACAACTTCTGGTGCATGACAGCCTAAATTATGGGATCAGTTGTTTGAAACTAAAGGGACAACTCAACTGATTAGGTCAAGTGTTTTATATACGTATAAATCTAACTTATTCTGTATGAAGTAGAATTTAAATGTTACAAATACATAAAATATAAAATACAGTGTGGTCATAATATTGTAGTGAATTATGATAATATTATGCTCGTCCAAAAGTAATGTTGTAAAGGAAAGTAACATCAGAAAAAAAGAGTTGTGATTGAAGAACTAGGCTCTGATAAACAGATGAGTTTTTAAATCTCTGACAGATTTCTTGTCTGCCTTTGAAAAAACCATTTGCCTCTAGGATGTCTGTTTTTAAGACCCTTGTTTTGCCAGTGTCCAGAATAACAAGACCCCTGCCCAGAGACAAAATATAGCATAGGTGGGACTGAGCACATTTTAACTTTAAATCTCTATAATCTGGGTTACTACATGTAGCATTTTACAATGAGATGGATAGACTTCATTGACTATATTGACTACATCCCCTTGCACTGTGGTCTTCATTCAGTTATATGGAAAAACAAGGGACATCTGAGAAGTCCAAACTTCGTGCCTGGACTTGGTCTGCTGTTCCAGAAAGATACAGACCTCTGTAGGCTCTGTATGATATCTGCCAACTCTGTAAAGATGATTTACATAATTTGTAATCTCAAATTCCATTTTCTGTTTTTAGCAGAACTCATGCAGTACCTACCAAATTGAGCAGTGCAAGTGAAATACACCACATCTGAATGCCTCAATAAAATGTTTGTGGATAGGTGTCGTGATCTGTTAGCTCTTGCAGTGCTTAGACACAAATATTTCTGTGTTTGCAGAACTTTAGGTATGAAGCTTATATATCCTACGTGACTGAGGTGATATGTGACAGCTGAGTAGATTTTTTAGAGTAAGTTTGGATTATTCATGTGCCAGGACCATTACACTGAAATCCTTTGTAGTTTTATAAAATCATTTTGTTTTGTAACCCATTTTTTACATATATTAGAAAGGATGCAGGACATGAAAATGTGAGAAAGTTCTGTTGTATTGTAAATATAAAATGTGTGAGGGGATGCTTATCTGAACTATCATGTGAAAGAGCTGCAGAAAGAGGTCAATAGGTTATGCTGCATCTGGGAAGGTGAATAGGAAATTGGTGGGATACTACCAGCACCTCTGAAAGTGCAAGAGCTCAGGCCTTGAAGCACAGACAAAACAGGAATACCAAAAGCAAGGCTTGAAGAGGGGAAAGAGAGTCATTCACAGAACCAGGCACTCAGGAAGCTCATGCCCCATAGCAACAAAACAGCAGCTGTGCTCACAGGTGGAAAATTCAGATGAAGAACAGACATGGACCTGCCCAACAGCTCCTGCTCAGCATGTCAAAACCAGCAGGAAGATGAAGCAGTGAGTGTTAGTAGTGGGGACTCTCTGTAAATGACTGAGGCACCCATCTGCCAATCTGACCCTGAGTGTCAGCAACTTTGCTAGTTGCCCAGAGACGAGGTCCAAGATGTCATGGAGATACCGCTTAGACTCATGAAGCAAGAATTCTACCTCTTACTCCTTTTCTGCATGGGCACAAATGATACTATAAAATTTGACCTGGAAAAAAGTCAAGCAAAACTCCAGAGTCCTTGGGTACTAAAATAAAAGGATAAGGTACTCATGTTATTTTCTGCTTCATCCTGCCAGTCAAATGGAAGAGCGTAGAGAGAAACAGATGTATCAGGTAGTTCAATACTTGGCTGTAAGTTTCAGCTGGAATGATCATGAGACACCATATGAAGACTGTGGACTACTGGGAAGAGATGAGATCCACTAATCAAAAAGTGGCAAAAGATATCTTTGGTGAAGGCTGTCTAACTTAGTAAAGTGATTTTATACCAGGCTTATTGAGGAATTGTGTCCAAAGCAAGGATCCAGGTGAAAATGTAAACTGCATGATGAACAGGTTGAAGAAATGGACTGAAAGGAACCCCATGCAGTTCAACAAGAGGAAGTATGAAGTCCTGCATGTGGGTAAGAATAATTCCATGTACCATTACATATGGGATTGCCTGGCTGGAAAGCAGCTTGGCAGAAAAGAACCTGGGGATCCTGTTGGATGCCGAGTGGTACATGAGCCAGCAATGTGACCTTGTGGCAAAAAAAGGTAGTTATATCCTGGGCAGCATTATGAGAAATGTTGCCAGCAGGTCCAGGGTGGTAATTCTTCCCATCTATTCAGCATTGGTGAGACCACCTGGAGTACTGTATCCGGTTCTGAGTTCTCCAGTAAAATCGGTGAGATATCTCATGTGACTGGAGGATGGTAGTGGATGGATGGTTACAAGCTATTCAGGAATCAAAAAAAAGGGTAGAAGAGGAGCAAGGTTTGCACTCACTAGGAAAGAGAAGCTAAGAGAGCATGGAGGCTAGCTATGGAGAAAAAGACAGGTCTGTAGAATTCTTTTGTGTCAAAATTAGAGATATCATTTTGCAGGACCTTATAGTCTGTGTCTGCTACAGAGCCCCTGATCAGGGAAAATAGGTGGACAACTCATAGAAGCCTCAGGTCTGCCGGCCCTCGTTCTCATGGGAAACTTCAATTGTCCTGATACTTTCTGGAAAATCAACACAACAATGTACAAGCAAATCTAGCGTGTTTCTGGAGTGTGTTAGGGAAAACTTCATAATGCTGTCACAGAGTGTGTCAGTTGTTAGGATTGGTGCTCCTCTGGATCTACTGCTTACAAATAAGAAAGCCTGGGCAGATGTGACCCTAGATGGCAGCCTAGGCTGTAGCAATCATGGATTTAAGATCATAGAATTTAATATCCTAAGGCATGTGAGAAAGACAAATAGCAAAATAAAAAACATGACCTTCAGAAGAGAAGGTTTTAACTTGCTCAGGGAACTGTTAGGAGGTATCCCACAAGAATTTGCCTTGGAGGGCAAAGGAATTTAGGATTGCTGGAGATATTGAAAAGGGATCTTCTCAAAGCACAGAAGTGGTCCATCCCCCTAAGCAAGAAACTAGAACAACAAGAAAACAACCTGGTTAAAGAGTGAGCTCAAATACAAGAAAAGAAGCATATGAGAGACAGTGAAGGGGACAGACTCCAAAAGCAGAATATTGTTCTTATGTGCATAGTGTTAGTTACAGAATTAAAGGCTTATCTTGGAAAATACAAAGTGGCGTAGAGGAACAATGATGGAGGAACTCCAATAATCTGATCAAAGAAAATGAAGAAAACTGTCATGGCTCCTCCCAGGGCTGTTACAGGCTTATCGGTCCCATAGGTCAGGCACGACACCCTTCACCATGAGTGATTGGGAGAGGGTATCCAGATCACTGTACAGACTGAAGAGGATTAGTAAGTCTAGAGGTACAAACCTCATTATGGAATCACAGAATCATAGAATCTCTCAAGTTGGAAGGGACCCATAAGGATCATCAAGTCCAACTCCCTGCTCCTCACAGGACTATCTCAAACTGAGTCATATGTGTAAGGGCATTGTCCAGAGACAGGATACAGGGAAAGAGCATCTTGACTATGTACAAAACTTACTTTGTACATTTTGGTGTGTTTCAGAAAGAAAAAAACAGGTGGGTAAAGGGAGAGGTAAAGGTGCCTTCAGGAGGAACAAACATGGGAAAATAGAGGGATAGGGGAATTAAGAAGCCGGTCATATGTAAACAGACTGCTGGTAAGTATGCTTGTCTGGTCATACTCTATACCTGATCACCAGAATCTGTCCAGCTCCATTTATGAATATTTTCCTGTTCAGAAGGAATCTCTATTCTATGTGCATAAGTGTATATGGAGGTCTAAGTTCCAGCAGCTTGAGTGAGGATCATAGGTCATAGAGGCCTGTGTGTCTGGGGTGCCAGCAACTGGACAGACCCATATATTGTGCACCTACATATGCGTAAGCACTAGTTGACATCAAGATGGACTAATTAGAGAGTACAATAAGTGGCTCAGGAGCCACATACTGAGCTATTTCAATGCTGACTGCTGGATGAACCAAGGGAGTTCAAGCCAAATACTGCAGACACTGTGAGGTCTGTGGATCAGCTGCTGGTAAGTCGTAAGTCCAGATGAGCTACCACCCCTTGCGCTTTTTCCTCAAACTAGGTATGAGGCAACTGGGACCAGGGGATAAATACTGTGCACATGTACAGAAAACTCAAAAAGGAAAATCCAGGAAACTATAGAACAGTCAGTCTCACTTCAGTGGCTGGAAGAGGTCCTCACAGCAGCTGTTACCAGGCACAAGAAAAAGTCTAGGAAAAGGCAATAAGGATGTACCAAGGGGAAATTGCGCTTGACCAACCTGATTGCTTTGTGTGAAGAAACAACTTGCTAAGCAGATGAAAGGAAGGATGAGGGGCTTTTGACATGGTCTCACAGTGACTTTTTTGGTGCAAGATGGATTGGACAGACGGACTGTAAGTTGTTTGAAAAATTGATTTATTAGACAAGTTTGAGGATAATGGGTGATGGCAGTAATCAAGAGTGCAGTTCTTCCAGGGTTGATACTGGGTTCCGTATTACTCAATATCTTTATAAATGACCTGCACAACAGCACTGAATTGTACTGTAATCTCATTTGCAAGTAACAGCAACCTGAGGGGAGAGGTAGATAGGGTAGAAGGAAAAAATAGAAGACTGGGCCAGCAAAAACTCCATGAGGTTCAACAAAAGGGAATGCAAAGACCTGCATTTGAGGCAGACGAATCCCCAGCAGCAGTACATGCTGAGATTGACCTGATTGGGTGTAGCAATGTTGAAAAGTGCAGCAGTGAAGCAACTCATGTCCTGGGCTGCATCAGCACTTCAAGTCATGTGACTATTCCACACTGGTTGGTACTTGTTGTGCCACACCTTGAATACTATGTCCAGTTTTGTTCCCCCTAGTTCATGAGTGACATATTGAAAAAAATAGACAGTGTTCCAAGGAGGGCTACTGAAGAGTATTTAACATATAAAGAAAGTTTGAAGGAACTGGATTTGTTCAATATAGAAAGGAGAAAGCTCATGGGATGCCTAATCATAGTCTTCCAGGACCTAAAATATAGTTGAGGAGGAGGTGTATCAAAAGATGCACAGTGACAGGACAAGAAGCAACAGACATGAATTCACTTCAGGGGAAATGCCTGAAGTGACTGAGAAAAAAAAAAGATATACACAGGTGTGTGTGTGTATATATATATATAAAAATTATATGTGCCTAAAGTGACTGACTCTCTATATATTTTTAAAAAACCAACCACCAAAAACAAAACAACAAAAAAACAACCAATAAAAACCTGAGGACAATTAAATATTGTGATAGAATGCCTGGAGAAGTGGGGGAATCTCCCTCACTGGAAGTATTTAAGACTTGGCTTGATGGTGTCATGGATAACCTCACCAAAGTCCCTGTTTTGAACAGAAGGCTAGGTTAGTGAATCTGCAGGAGTCCCTTTCAAACCTGACTTCTGTGTAATTCTGTGATTTCTGTGCTTCTGTTGAAGCAACAACTTAAATGATGGATAGTGAGATAAGCCATTCAACTCTTACTTCTCACATCTCTAAATCTGGCATTAACAGCCCCTCACAAACGTTCTGTATCATGCATTTTCACTCTAACACTGAGATGCTTCCTTTTCCTCTACATTCTATAGAACATCAACTCCTGAAATTGTTAAATTTTAAGACAAAGTTCTTTTTTCGCCTGTGAAGAGTCTCAAGTCTTTCTTCATTGAAGAACTTTATCAAACTTATATTACATTTCATATTGTAAGTGTCCTTTATTGTGATTATCATTATACACCACCAGCAGGGATGACACCTAGGGCATCTAGTGTTGAATGTGTGACTATTTTTACCTGGAATTTCCTATGGTCTCTAGAAGCTCTGATCCTCTGTAGGCCAGTTTCTAGGTAAAGATGTTTTGTTACACTCACTGAGCAGTATATCATGCTTGAACTTTACTAAAATATACATTGCTTATTCTATTTTATTTTTCTCTAAAATAGTTGTTCCCACTCCTGTATACAGTGTTAACTACTGATTTTAGGATGAGGGGGGGAATTTTTTTTTTCATTTTGTTTTTCATAGAAAGTTCACATTTCAAAATCCACATTTGAGGTTTCATGTAAACTGATCTTATACTATACTTGTGGGTACCAATATGTTTCGTCCTTATCTACAACATTAGTTTCACAGCAACTGATATCATGCAGGGAGCAAATAGTATAAGAATACTAAAAACAGACTAAAATGAAGAACAAAACTAAACACATAAATGAAATAAACAGTACTATGAGGTACTGTAAAGGATTTATTGTCTTTTGTGGGTATGTTAATGTTACTATGGGAACCTCAGCTTTTGCATTTGATGTGATTCAACTGTAACAAGTGCTGACGGGAAAATGAAAAGAACAACAACAAAATATTTCTGATTCTTTTTCCCTTAAAAAGTAAAAATTCATTTCCATTTTACATCAAACAACAGATTATATGAAAAAGAACATGTAGAAACTAGAGAAATAACGAGAAGTTCTATGTCTCTCTGTCATGTGGGATTCATTGTCAAAGAAAGTGAATCACAGGCTTTATGTGGACTTAATTTCAACAGTTAAAAGACATTATGCCATCCATTGGGTGTATTTTTAACAAGGAACAATGAATCATATAAAAGAAAGTCTACAGAATCTGCACTTAAAGCTAGAAAATATTTGTCTTTTTGTTTGGAAATACCTTGCTTCCTCTCAGCTTAAATTAAAATCAGGCCAAAATTTTGAATGCTGCCTTGCAGCAGTAGCACTTATCAGGATATTATTTGCTTATTTTCTGATAACTCAGATTTTCCCTAACCCAACTCCTGGATATTTTGTCTGCATAAAGACTCATTTGTATTTATAGCACTAAACATTATATCTGAGAATCCTTGAAGATGGGATCTAAGTTATAAACCACCCAAGCTGCGCTTAATGTGCCACACAGTAACAACTCTTTCCACTCTTATTCCCCTTAAGGACAGCCCTTTCTTTCCAGTCTATTCAGTGACAGGAACCAAATATCTCTGCCCACCATGGGTAGACTTGTCACTGATTCTGATAAGATTTGGCAGACTAGCTGCAGTAGCTGCTAGAAGAAAAGGCTATTTACTCAACAGTAGATGCCTACTGCATCTGCACAACATCACAGCGTCAGAAACCTGGTGTTCTGATCCTGGTAAGATGAGTAAGTTTGTTGCTTGAACAGCTTTTCTGAGAGAAAGACAAGATGGAAAATTCTGAGGGCCACTAGAAAGACAGCACTGTGTTAATATCTAAATGGGGTTGATGCAATTTGATTTGAGAAATAGTGGATTTGCCTGTGTAAATGTAGATACAAAACTATGAAAAAATTCAGACCTGCTTCTTTCAGTTCAGTGCCTGAGTTCTGACTTATGTCACCAGATCTCACATTTTCACTACCACAGATTTACTTTAGTAGTTATTATTCCTCATCACTTCCTTTTACAAACAAAAAGAACAGTGGAAGCACAGAAATGTATATGTGAAAAAAGAACATCAGAATCTCTGTACTATTACAATGAAATTTATGCAATGCTGACATCCAGGTGAATCTCCATTTTAATTTAACTGAAAAGCTTGATCAAATGTTTACTTGGAGTATGTTGTGATAGATTGCAAAAATGATGAAGAAACTCAAGAGAGGCAAACTGACAAAACAATTTAGCACATGAGTAAATTTATTTTCTTAGTGCTGTCCCCAACTCTTCCCAGCTACGTGGAGATCATAACATTTTTGAAATGTATAAGACAGTCAGAACCTGTCCATATCAGTGTTAAGCAATTAAATTGTACTCTTTTACTTATAGAGTGGTTTCATAGTAATTCTTAAGCAACTGCCTCCTTGAAAATTACTATTTGTGAGGCTGACTTCTTTAGAACTACTACCAGTGCCATCTGCAGTGGCCAGATCAGAGGATGAAACACACTAATGTCAGCGTTTCTCTTTTCATTTCTCAAGAGACAAAGATTCTGTTCTCACTCAGACTTCACAGCCCAGATCCCTCTAGATTTTATCTAGCATCTGACCCTTTCGTGTGGGTAGCATAGTTTACCACATCACTGGGCTGACATACATCCTATAATGAATTGACTATGTTTCTGAGCTTGGTTAAACAATAGAAACCACCCAAACCTTTAGTTAGCAATTGCTGCTGCAGAATAGCATACTGTACTTACTGCCAGAAACAGAGACAATTTTCTGACTGATTTAAAAAAATACGAGAAAAAAATCTGAAGGCCTGTCACATCTGCACATTTTCTTCCTTAATTTTTCATGTACAGTTTAACATATACATGAATCTTGCAGTGCCTCAGTGAGCAGAGCTAGAGTAAATTGTTTAATTTGCTTCCTTTTTAAGTAGAATAGCACACTTCAGATTTTTGTGAAAGAAAATAGTTCCTCCTGCAGTTTGTGTCAGACTTCTTATCTTAGCAAACTAAATATATTCTCTAAATACTTTCTTCTTTCATACAATAAAATTGCTGCCTGTACAATTGTCCCTTTGTGCAAAATTTGATTTCACATTTGCTGCTGTAGGAATCTCACTGATAAGGTAGTGCTGTGCTTAAAAACTTTCTCTGCTACGTTTATGCTATACAGCTGCCTTTTCATGGTATTTACATAAATTCAGGACTCCAAACTCAAATCAGTAGAAAAGCATCTTTTCCTGTCAAAAAGTCTCTTCTGGGCCGTGTTTCACAGACTCCAACACCTTATCACTCTCTGACCTCACAGAAAATGCTAAGGAGTTGCTTGTGTATAGGCAAATGTGAAATAGAAATGGAATTTTCCTCAAGGACTTTATAGGAGGAGACACTAGTAGTTGAAACATGGCTTTTTAAAATGTTTTATGCATCAAAACAGAGGACGTCAATCTTTTGTTGCAAATATCCTCTAAAATTACAGGATTACAGCTACAAGATTACATTAAATTCTCTAATTCATGCTAAACCCAAAGTTATTTTAAATTTAGCTTGTTCCTTGAGATTCATTCATCTTAATTTATTTTTTTCTTTCAGGCAATAGATGATATTTCTTTTTTTTCTTTGTCAGGTTTATTTCAGCCCATTCATAAACCTTGCACAGCAATGCTATACATTAGGTATTCGCATCTGCTGATACCAGTCCCTATTTGGGTCCTTACAATAATCAAATATTTGCTACAGTGTGTCACTGGTATGTCCTTTATGGTGGGTTTTGAATGGATATGTCAAGGTAGGGTTGCATAAGGACATGGATTTTATATAGGCATTATATCACCTGGACACTACCCTGCATTTAAAGAATCTCCATGGACCCAATTAAGTCAACTTTATGAAAAGCAAAGGGAAAATCCAAGGCAGAAATATTTGATATATAGCCAGCATGAGTATCAGTATGTTTTGACTACAGAAGTAGTCAAACTCAAAAGTTTTAACATGTCTGTCCATCTATAAGGCTGATGCTCTTAATAAGAAGCTACTAGGAAAGTATTCCTTATGCTTTGTCATAGTCAAAAAGAATAATCTATTTTGTCTTCTCCAGGATACTTGAGATAAATAATAACAAGAGAAACTGCAGTTTGAATAGAACTGTAACATCCTAATTATAGATAACCATAAAGCAAGGAGCAAGGCAGCTAGCTACATAATAAAATTTCACTAGCTCTAATATCACTTGTCAATTTTCTTTTTCTTTTTTCTTTTGCCCTAGTGCAAGAACATGCTTTCATATAAATCCACAACACTGTAGGCATTCTAAGAGAGGAGGAACGAAGTGCATCTCCTTGCTTTACAGACCATACTTAGACTATGTATTTGAAATTCTCTAATGAAGGTAGTTAATAAGGTTAATAAGAGAAGAGAGAATGACAGCCTTTTCCAGTGAATCATTCAGAGACAGAGGCTAATAAAGGTGCTCTAAATTTTTCTCTGTAAAAGTTTGTTTTTCTCCACTGAATAGGTAGGAAAGTAAGGAGTGCCCTCTAGAAGGCACCCAGTGCCAATGCTGCTGACTAGAGTTAGATGTTGTGACTGTGACCCAAATATTCATTTTAAAAATCACACTCTTCCTCATGGGATAAAGACAATTCTAATAGAAAATACAATCATACACTCCATAAAAGTAATGACTGAAATAGGGCTAAGTAGATCATGCTTATACACACCAAGCATTTAAACTTACTGCATCCTAATAAACCAAAAGAGAGGTTGTGGCAATTTCAATATAAATATATCTAAAAGTGGGGAGCTTCTGCAGAATATAAGGAATGCTAGGAACAAAAATATGTGAAAAACAAAGGCAGTAGGCAACAAAGGCAGTAATCCATTGAAATAATTTACTGTACTTTCAACATATTAACAAACTAAAAGGAAAAAATCAAATATAATAATACTGTATAATAAAATGTTGTCTTTGTTTTGAAGTAAAGAAAATGGCAAATTAGTGTTACATAGATGTGTAGATAGCCCATGTAGATTTAGTCCTGATCCTTCTTTCATCTAATGTACATGACTGAAAATAAACGATGCAAAAGAGCTGTAGTTTGCTATTAAAAAGGAAGTATCTTTTGATGTTGCTTTTGTTGAAGGTTTTAGTCTAAAGGTTTTTGTAGGAATAATGTATGTGTAAGTTATCTAACCATTTTAGCATTCATGACAGAAAGTTGTCATATAAATACCATTTTCAGTGCACAATTGCTTTGAAACCACGTAGTTATCACAATGTAACAATTATTTATTCAGTACTCCAAAAACAGCATGTGCACATTTCTAGGATTTCATAGCTGGGACAAATATTTTATGTTTATCGGTTTAGGAAATCCCAAATTAACTTCAGATTCATTTCTCACTTTTATCATTTTGAAGTCAACTCTAATGTTAGCCTCAATTCCTGTAGTAAGGAAGCAGCACTACCATCTGAAGAAATGGCACCAATATTCAGAAGGCAATTAATGGTTCATGTCAATGAGTTGCATGGTTATATTGTTTGATGATCTACTAAATGAATTCCAAGTATAAAAGATCAAGGACCAATAATAAAATTCTCCATTTTTTAAACTACTGGCTTTTGATAAAAAAATAAGTATGACCTATCGAACAAATAGTTTAATCCTTGTGAAATATTTTCCTCCCTTCATTAGCCCTAGCAAAAAAAAAATAAAATATAAAAGACAAACAATTTAGAATTAGTGACATATAATTTCAATAAGTAGTAGCATATCATTCACGTCCTTCTCTCCATTATGCCAATGAAACCCTCTTAATTTTAATGGTGTTAAAATGGTGAAGGAGAAGGCATAGAAGGAAGGAAGATGAATGATGAAGTGTCAGGGAATCAAAGATCTACTCACTGACATCTACCATGATCTAGGGTCCTAGCTACTGTAAATTGCTGTTTAGAGTTACTGAATGTGTTCATCCCTTCCAGAGGTTTTGCTAAAATCATATAATGAAATCATAATTTTCCTGACTCTTTGTAAATCCATTGAAATTATAGAAAGCCAGACAAATAAATTCCAGAGGTTGGATTAATCTGATTAAGAGTGGACATATTTAATATATATGTATGCATGTCATTCTGTGTTCTCTTCGTTGCCAATGGAAAGATTATGTCTGCTATTTTCTCAGCATAAAATAGATATTTGTCTAACAACAAATCTGAAAAATTGAAAACAAAATATATTTATTTTTCTGCATTGACTACAGAGGAAGCAAAGATGATTAGCTTAAATATAAAATCACTATAGATATCTAAGCTGGGATGGCATCCCACCCTAACTTCAACATGTGTGAATACAGATCTGGTTCTGTATTACTCTGACTATGTATGAGCACATCGTAATTTTGTTGTGCTACAATTGCTGTCAAAATTTCATAGTTCAAATTGCCTACCTGGCTTACAGTAGAATTTTTTAGTTTTAAATTACTTTTAAAAGTTTCTACTAAAATCTCCCACATCACCTATTAATTAAAATCCTTTGTGTTTCCTTTTTGTTTTCCTCTTTTGCTTTTTTTAACCTGAAATACTAAAACTAATTATCTTTAGTTTTTTTAAGGAAAAGTGATAAATTTCAGACAGAATTTGTCTTTCAGTTATGAGGATGAACTGAGTTAAATATTATAAGGGATCTAGACTCTTATTTTTTGTCTTCAGAACCTACAAATTGCTGTAGGCACTTGCATTTCTGTAGTAAAAAGTTAGCTCCACTGAGGACAGGGACAGAGAAAAGCATATGGATAAACTTATGAGAATAAACTTTGCTGTCATCCTACGTACTTAAAACTTTTTTTTTTCTGGATATTTTGTTAAAGACAAGAAGTCATTAACCACATTAATATTGAATGTTGCTCAATCACAGGGCAGATGTTTATATACATGCGTCATTGCATTGTGAACAATGTGACAAATGCAATTGCCTTTCATGATGTGGAAATGCTTGATATGCAGAAATCTAAATATATAGCATCTCCCAAAATTTTACAAGAACAGTCTGCTTCATAGGCGGTAATATTTGTTAACCTAATTTCCCTACATCCCATCACTGTTCTATTTTCTAAAACAGCTACCTCTATTTCACTAAATGCAGCTTAAGATTCTATTATTTTCTGTATAGAATTAATTCACTTGAAAAATAAATGTCTAGGTCTTAAAATCATTCTTACATATTTGCTTACTCAAAAGTGAAAATGTTTTGCTTTGTAGTATATTTTTCCTTTATTAGATCAAGATAATATTTTTCTTAGTAAGTGTAATTAAGTAACTACAATTAATCTCACCGTAAAGCAGATTTATAAAACATCAGATAAATGCTTATAGCCTAAAAGCGTCTTTTCCCCCCTTTGACTAGAAAGGATTCAAGAACAATTATATATGAAGTAGATGCGTAGATGCGTGTAGATATGGATGTGCAATCTCTTGCTTTGAAGTCTTATCCTATTACTAGACGCGTGGAAGAAGCTAGGAAAAAAAAGTAAATACGAAAATATGAAAAATATAAGTGGATATGTAGGAAGCCTCATGTCCCTTCTCTTTTCTCTGAGATGAAGAATAAGCTCAAAGACACTGATGAAATTAATGTTCAATTATGCACTGAGAACACACAGAAGTAAAGATTTATATCCTCACAGGTAAGATTTACCTTTACCATAAAAACCTCAGCCTATAATACTCAATCAAAATGGAAACTCCCTTGCAAGGCAAGTGTTAGGTACTACTCTGCTAAATCAACACAGCATGAACTGTACTTCATGTACAACAATGACGCTTATTTTCCTGCAGAATCTCAAAAATACTCACAAAGCCATCTCTGCAGGGAACTGTATTTCATTTTTCTGTGAGCTGAAAAGATGTATCCAGACAAGATACTCTCTTATAAGTAATGTGGGAAATTGATGAATATGTGAATACAAAAGGAGTAACATGCTGATTTGCACATGCTCAGCTAAGATATAAAAATACCCACTATGTGAACAATACCTACTATCAGTATTTGACTTATACATGAGACTTGTGGCATTTCTGAATTAGAATGGAGTATAAATATGCATTTTGTAAGGTTGATCAGTACACTTCTAGAGTACAAAGGCTCTTGAATTCTTGAACAATATTTCCCTGTGGTAAAAATACAACTACTGAAGACGGTAATAAGGGCAAGGATCTACAACATGAGGTAGAACACTAAGTAAAGAAGTGGATTTCAATTCCAGAGACAAAATGAAGTTAAAATATGTGTACAGATTTCAAAGATAGGAAATGCTTTGGGGTTTTTATAACATGAATGATACTAAGGAAATACAGATACTTTCAGAAATGTTCAACTTTCTGAGTGTCCTGGTTTGAGGTAAAACAGAACCAATTTTCTGATTTGTAATTTTACTTTTTAGCTGGGCCTCTTCTAACTGACTAAAGTCTGAAATTAACAGCATGTTGTTCAGAAACTGTTCGCTCTCAGAGTGATAAGACCTGATTATACCAAGGAATGGTATGCACAGAGGCTCTTGCTTATACTTATTGCTATAACAACCAAGGTCAGCTAACTTCGCTTTTTGCCCGTCAGAGGGTCGGAAGCGGAGAAGCGTAGAGGAGTCCCACCTGCAGGGAGGAGTGGACAGGACAGGTGACCCAAAACTGACCAACAGGGTATTCCATCCCATCTGCATCACGCTCAGTATAAAAGCTAAGGGATCAAAGGGGCAGCGCGGCTCTGGCTCGGGTTCTTCTTCAATGGCCGACGTCTGAGGAGGACCTTGTCTGTTCGTCTGCCTTTGATCCCGATCTGAGCGTTCCTGACTCTAGTTCTGGAATTCAGCTCCTGTCCATCGCTGACTCCAGTCTGGGACTTTTCCTGTGTCTGCTGGTGACGCGATCGTCATCCTGGGAGCTGGATACGGTTTTGTATATATTGTATACTTCTTTATTTTATTTTATTTTATTCTATTATTATTATTTACTATTTTCTTATTTATTATTATTTTCATTAAAGTAGTTTAGTTCTTTTTCTAAACTCGTAAATCTCCTTATCTCTTCCTCTCCTCTCTGAGGAGAGGTGGGGGGGAGGGCCATCTGTTGTTACGATTGGCCAATACGGCCAAAACCACGACACTGAGCTTTTTCTGAGAAAACTGGAAGTTACTAGCTGCTGAGCCCTGTAGGAAATGTGATCATTACTTATAATTAGTTTTAATTTCTATATTATTCAATTCAGTTAAGTAATGCCTGTTGTGAAAGAAAATTTATAAAGGAGGGTTTAAAAGTTCTGTGTGTATCTTCTTCATTTTCAGTGTAAAACAAATAAGTTGATGGGATATATCCTCAAAGGACGTTTTGATCTTTTATGTAATGTAGCCTTCTGACATTTCACATAAAATGTCTGTACGTGTGATATGTCTGGTTAAAAAAAAAAAAAAAAATTTAAATGCTAAGCCTGAATCCATTTGGATAGAATTTTTAATTTATACAGTGAAAAAAGGCAATCAAATCAATGGTATGAAAAGACAGTTTCAAAGTCCTAGACATATATTGAAATATTTTAAAAAAAAAATTGGAAAAGGATGGTGCAGATCCTTGATGTAGGACAGGAAATCACGGCAGATATTTTTATGAAAGTGTCAACATTTTTCCAGAGCACATGTTTAACAAGCTTGATTTCACAGCAGAGAAGATAATCAACGAATAAATGGGGTTATAAAATCAGTTCAGGGAACAGAACAATGAATCTTTGGTCTAGGGGAGGGGTGCCTAAGGAAAAAAAAAGCAAGCAGTTTCATTAGAGATGGATTTCAAAGCTATCATTGACAACACCATGCAAATGAGCTGCAGTTTAATGATACAAAGTGCTGGACTCTCCTATTTAGTCATGTAGAAATCCTTTTGCCAGTATTGTGCATGAGTACTCAATCATTATTTCTTAGAGAACATACTTACTTAAAATAACATGAGAATTCTTCACCACTTACCTCCCCATTCAGAACACTTACCTCCCCATTCAGAATCCACACAATGTGTTTTACCAATTTATAGTTGTCTAGTTATATATTTGGCCACTTTTTCCTACTATGAATGATGATTTGGTTTAAGCGCTGTAAAGTGTTAGTGTTAGGAACTTGAATCCCAAATCACTTGCAATTTGGTGACCTGAATCCTTTTAAAAATCCAAACTGTAGTACTGCAATGTGTATAAAACAACACAGTTTTTTATAGTGGGCAAGATTTTGAATCTCATCTGAATCTTTTTACACTTTGTAACTCCCGTGATTTCAATAGAAATATTAACCTACTGTACTTTGGAGAAAAGTTATGCTTCCTGAATCAGTGTACTTATATGAATAACAGTAGAGAAAATGCGAAATGTTGGAATCGCAGAGTAAAATTAGAGAAGATTTTAATTCTAAATGAGTGGCAGTTGAAGATCTAAAAAATAAATAAAAGGAGTGTAAGGACCACTAAGTAGTTGTGGATTCCCCATCCCTGGAAGTGTTCAAGGCCAGACTGGATGGGGCTTTGAGCAACCCAGTCTAGTGGGAAGTGTCCCAGCCCATGGTAGGGGATTTGGAACAAGATGATATTTAAGGTCCCTTCCAACCCAAACCATTCTGTGATTCTATGATCTTTGAAAAGGACTCTTAGGTAGTCTAACATGCTAAATATTTAGCATGATATTTAGCTAATATTTAGCATGATATTAGGCATGATATTAAGGGATGTGACTGCAATTAGTCATAGATGGAAACCATTATCAGGTGACAAAGTTTTCGTGCTACACTTCTACTAAGCACTAGCTCCTGATATCATTGCAAAAAGTATAAAGTTGTGACCGTGGCATAGGTGATTGATTCAGTTCTGCCTCCTGTTGTCATTTTATTGAGTGATTGCAGTTATATTAGAGTTTGCAGTGAAATTATAGTGCCTTCATAGTAACATTGTAGCAATGATATAGTAATTTCAACATAGAGCTCCACACCAGATCAATGTTTACACTGGACTGGTCTTGATCAAATAAGCAGAAATGTTAAACAACTCTTCAAATCCTATCAGGCACCAGACCTTCAGGGAAAGATTCAAAACCTTGAATATAGTCAGAATCTAAGTCATTGGTAATTTAAAGTGGATCTATTATGAATGCAAAACTGGCATGGTGTAATTTTTTTTAATGCAGCTATATTTATTGTATATTTGAAGTTGAGGTACTCTAGCACCTAGTTCTTAAACTGTAGAACTGGACTGAACAAAGACATACCTACATAAGGGATTAAATAATAATTGTAAGATATCTTAAAATGTTTTGTAATTGCAACCATAGTAGCATGTGCTGCCACATTTAGAAAGAAATGAAAAAAAAATTAATATGCAGGCTCATACAAATATTTTTTTACAATAAGCTGTCATTAATATTGGAAGGACTTAATACATTTGCATATTCCAGTTGTCTGAACTTCAGGGCTGCTGGATTTTCTTTGCTGTTCTTCATTTTTACCCTTGATTATCATATCCTTATAAAATTCATAATGAGATACAACTTTCAGTTTCTCATGCAAAAACAAGTGGAGTTTTGGCTCTCTGTTTGTAATGAAAACATTTATTCTTGTCTAATTGGATGTTGAGACCTGTGCGGTTTAGCAGAGACATCCAGTTTGAATAGGTCTTACCAGATTTGACCAGTTAGTTTCATTTTGTTAACAAGAAAATGACAGAGAATCAGTCTGGTGAAAACAAAGAAATCACATAAATTTAAAATGGAGTATACTAGAAGCAGTAACTTTCGCATAATTACAATATAAGTGAAAATAGCTTGTGTAAAAGTGCTCTTAGTTCTGTTCTAAACTCTACTCCTATTCCAAACTACTGAAAAATCATGTAGAAACCTCTTCTTACTAGCTTTCCAGACCTATTTTCTTACAGCATCTTGTGCTGCATTCTGGCATTTCAGAGATTAATTTCATAGAAGGGTGTCAGTTTTCTAATGCAGATGTCTCTGTGTCATGTAGAGCGGTACCTGCAAATTAAAGACAAGTTTCAGTTGAATAGGAAATACCAGTCAAGCTTTTAAAGGTTTTCTTTATAGATCCTGTCCTATTGTATGCACACTGGATACACTGCTGGACAGTAGTGTCAAACACTGTAATAAGGCGTCATCAGTAGGTGTGTATTTCTGGTGTTGATAAGTGTCATCCTCATGATGAGGAATTCTGTGTGCAGATGTCCCTTCTTTGTTACTGCTGTGAGGTAAAACAAAGCAGAGGCATAAAATATCAGTTTCCTATTAACAGTTAAACAAGTTACTGCTTTAAAATTGTTAGGAAAAACATTCATCATTATCTAACTCTGTCTGGGGACTTGATTTACATATCATAGCTTATTTGTAGTTCAAGAAATACATCCTCTATTGTGAGGAAACTTTAAGGAAAGACTTTGTAATTCTGAAGAAGTTGCTAAATATTGTTTTCTTTTATGTGACAAAATCACTAATATGGGATTAAGCCATAGGGCTATGTTGCATTACTTAAAGAATAATTGAGATGTCTGAATTCTAAACCCAAATTTTCCTTAAGGTAATTGCATCTTGCTTAAAAACCTATTTACACAACTGGATTTCAAAAAAATATTTGTATTAATATAAAGCTTCTTAAGGGGCCTTTAAATATGGCTTCTGATTCATTCTTTTTGCTTATAAAGTTAAAAACTTTTTCTCATAAGGAATCCGGGTCTCTAACACAATAAATGACATATTGCTATAATATGCAGCATGGGTCAGACTGGTAAAAATTTGTTTAAAATATGAATTTGGAAATTAGGTCTTAAACACATATTACAAATGAAGAATTAAAAAGATTAAAAATGATTTTAAAGAGTATATCCTTTAGTATAACACATTACCCTGTATGTTCACTGTATTAACATCTACTTCATAGAGGTTTTTCATAAATCAGTGCATAGTTCAGAAATTAAGTCTTACTTGCAGTGGCAAATACATAACGAAGCTGGACTTGTGGGACATGGCAAGTTGAATTAACTAGTTTTGGTTCTGTTTAGATATATCTAATAGATTCAGACCGTATTTTTTAAACTCAGAGTATAAAGATCTCTTTTACCGCAGGGCTCTTCACTCTTTCCTTACCAGCAGAGGCAGTTCTGAAAAAGAAGAAAAGTGGAGACAATATTTACATAATCTCCATTATGATATTTTAACAACTATACATTTTAATAGAATCAATGAAGTCACTAATGTAATAGGAAGTATGTTGTTATGATGCAATTTACTGCAATGGAGAAACAGCTGAGCAACTTCTTGGGGGGGAAAAAAAAAGTAATAGGTAACAGGAATAGTATAGCCAAGTTAGTATTGCTCTTTTCTTTGTCTAACGTTTACATTGTTTTAATACAGTTACCCTATTATTCTAGTTATTCCAGGCATCTATGGTGATGATCTATCTTGTACCTGATAAAGCTTATTCAGCACTCCACAAATATCCCATTACACAGCGTGATGGCAGGTGACATGTTCCAAGAGATGAATAACGCATTAAAATTGTAAGTATATTTTCTATATATAGCATTGACACTATGATCAGAAATGTTTCTGTCACTATGAGCTTGAACAAAGTTAGAAACTTTTGGCTCTGTGATGTGATTAAGGCTTCAGGAATGAGCTCCTGTCAGTCTTTTGTGCTTTGCAGTTCATACCTGTACTAGGGCAGCAGGCAAAGGGCTCAGCTGGTGACAGGATCTTGGCCTGAAGTGAAGTATATTAACAGGACATGGGAAACTGCAGAACAGGACATGAGTACTTACTGATCAGGGCATGAGAAATTCCTGGATGTGACAGGTAACACGGAGAACAAACGAAAGTAGCTCCATGAACAATTGCTGGATCTTAGAGTTGGTTAAGGGCAAGGTAGGTGAGAGACAAGCAAACCTCACAAATAATTGGAGGGGAGCACAGGGGAGCACTGGAGTAGCGGAGTCTTGCAAGGCCAGCAGCACCTAGGTAAACTATCAGTAAAACCTGTAAGGCTGAGATTCCCCAGGCAGCTACATTAGAAACAGCACATTTGGGTGCGTCTGTAACAAAACTGGTACAAATAAGGAAAAAGTCATTAGGGGCATTCTGTTTATTGGGGAGGATATTAGGGCAGAGAGAGGGAGCTATGATGGGAGTGACAAGGATCATCAGGAAATGAAAAAAAGGATGATAAAGTATTTAAATTATGTAACTAGGGCTGAATGGGGGGTACCTGCTGGGTAGCTCTGTGCTTGATCAACATACTTGGAGCAGAAATTTAAATCACACCAGTTGTTCTGACCATATAACAAGAGTCAAATCTACCTCTGTGGCAAAGAGGACTGGGATGGAGGTGCAGGTTGCTTACCTTCTCTGATGAAGGAACATCCAACATACACAGAAAGCATACTGCTATTGTTACACTGACACTGGTGTCAGTTCCTGGTCTAGTGGCATCAGCGTGAGGTACAGAATTTCAGAGGTACCAGGCAGATGTAAAACAGGGGTAACCAGTCAGAAGTTTTCATGATCAGTATCACTAGTTGTAGCTGGGGACTTGTTCTCTTTGCAGCTATGGACTTCTGAAGTTTTCACACCCAAGGATATTTTCTAGTACTCAGTTTCCATATCATAGAAGCTGTTGGAAGGAAAACAATAATGTTTAAATTACATGGGAAATAACCAGTTGAAACCAGAAAGAAGAAAATAAAGAGAGGGTTATTTTACTGGGTTTTCGCAGATGTGGCTCCTCATATAGGAGGGTCTTGGGAGTACATGGAATTTGAAAACAGCATTGAATCACCTCATATCTGAGGTCAGTCAAGAGCAGAACTCTCTTTTGTGCACAGCTTATTACAGGTCAAATTGTTAACATAAATTGGATATAGTCTAGTTCTACAGTTGTAAGAAAAAATAAAGTTTGAAACCATATATGAAGAAATATGAAGTTAAGGTCAATAAATCAGAAGCAGACAGCTATTGGAAAGGAAAGTCATGAAGTTCAGTTAAAGTTACAGCAGATTACATAGAATCATGGAACTGTTAGGGTTGGAAGGGAACTTAAAGATCATCTAGTTCCAACCCCCCTGTCATGGGCAGGGACACCTCCCGCTAGATCAGGTTGCTCAGAGCCCCATCCAGCCTGGCCTTAAAAACTTCCAGGGATGGGGCTTCCACCACCTCTCTGGGCAACCTGTTCCAGTGTCTCACCACCCTCATGGTGAAGAACTTCTTCCTAACGTCCAGTCTGAATCGTTCCATCTCTAGTTTTAATCCATTCCCTCTAGTCCTACCGTTACCCAACATCCTAAAAAGTCCCTCCCCAGCTTTCTTGGAGGCCCCCTTAAGATACTGGTAGGCCACTAGAAGGTCTCCTCGGAGCCTTCTTTTCTCCAGACGGAACAACCCCAACTCTCACAGTCTGTCCTCACAGGAGAGGTGCTCCAGCCCTCTGATCATCCTCATGGCCCTTCTCTGGACACGGTCCAGCACCTCCATAACTTTCTTGTAGTAGGGGCTCCAGAATTGGA
>VWZL01004244.1:87924-100728 GCA_013396915.1 Stercorarius parasiticus | reverse complement strand
TGTATCCCATCAGGTCCCATGGACTTGTTCACTTTCAGGTTCATCGGATGGCCACAAACCTGATCTTCACTTACGATGGGCAATTCTGTGCAACCCCTGCCATTGTCTTCTGTGACTCCAGGAGTGTGGCTGGAGGCCTTGCCAGGGGCAACATAAATCACATAATTAGTTTCTTCACTAGTTTTCTCATCATAATGTATCATCTCATCACTTTCCCATATTAAAGGTCACATAAGTCTTGAAATGTTTCAAATTCTAGTGAGTTTTACTCTATGTGTTAATGTGATCCTTTGCTATCTATATTTTTGTAGTATCTACAACTTATAGTTTGAATCAGACAGCGGAAGGCAGGCACATCAGCCACACAAGCTTATTCTTAAGGCATTCGTAAACAAATACCTTCTAATCATTGTAAGCATGTTATGCTGTCAGATAAAAACTGTCCAGACTTTGTCTATGCTAGCGATATTTTGTTACAGTGGGTATGTATAATTTGTCTTGAGCATCAGCAGTTGGTGCTCATGCCCCACATCTACAAGATGTGCAGTTCAGGGGGTTTATTTCAGAGTCATTTTAGTCTGGTGCTCTGGCCTGAATTTCACTTCTGTGAATGTTGTCAAAGCTATTAAGTTCCTTTTCCATTGGACACTGGACTGGACTTCATAAATATCTGCAATGGAGCTTCTGGTCTAGTTTTCTCCAAATGAAGTCTAATTCAAACACATAAAATGTGCTCTGTGAGTTGGACTGATAAGCTATAACTGAGGATGGCAGGAGGATGCATGTCAAAACCACACCAGAGCTCCAAAACAAAATGATACAGACCCACAGATCATAGAATAAATGACACAACATTCCAACACGCTTTTTCTGGGCGTATATGAACCCTCAAGAAAAAGTCAAAAGTATAAGTGTAGGTGCGTAAATAATTGTCAATATTTATGAACGCTTATTCAATAAAATTATCTCAGGTTTCTAGGTTGTGGTTTCTGTTTGGTTTTTTGTTTGGTATTGGTTTTGGTTTTGTTTTGGTTTTGGTATTTTGCTCCGGTTTTGATTTTTTGTTCTTAATGATCTACAAGATTTCGTTTTCTTCATTTGCCTTCATGTTGCCTCAACACAAAGGTAATGGTCCATTTAAATGCAGCAAGAAACACAGTAATAATGTTGTGACTATAACATTTAGTATCAGACATGACACTGGCAAGCAGTTAGTGTTTCTTCTGTGTTGCTGTCATTTTCTTTGACTGGTGTTTGTTGATATTTCAATAACAGGTCCTATTAGATAAATCTGTTGTATTCCATGCTAATGCTTTAATTGTTTTATAAATGCCACTTAGTACTTATTTATCTCATGCATACACCAAGCTTATAAACAATGGATTAAATCTTTTGAGAGTAGTTCAAATTGGCAGTATTTCCATTTATTCAAATGATATTAAAATTAGGTTAAAATTGAAAGCTGACAAAAATTCCTTTACTTCTTCCTGGTTTGGAAACATGAAGAACACTTGGTGAGTGCCTCCAGGCTTATGACTGAGAGCTCCTCCACACCATTGTACAAGTGACCTAATAAAGAGATTAGAGTCATGCTCTCTCTACAGTCTTTCTAGTCGTATGATCTTAGATGCTCATCTGTATAATTAGAGG
The DNA here is from genome assembly GCA_013396915.1 of Stercorarius parasiticus. Lineage (NCBI taxonomy): Eukaryota > Metazoa > Chordata > Aves > Charadriiformes > Stercorariidae > Stercorarius > Stercorarius parasiticus. The sequence goes on along the minus strand of VWZL01004244.1, from coordinate 99,078 downwards.
ATTTCAAAAGAGAATGTTAAAAATATTTCCTGCTGTAGTACCTTGGTTGTTCTGTAGCCGTACAATTCAAGGGTACTTTGCGGAAATGTACATGGGTTAACGTGATCCTCAGTCGAAAGTATCTCTGAACAAATTCCAAGGAAGTTCTTAACCAATGAAAGCCTTGCATTTACATCAGTGAAAGCCATTTCTGGTCTTACTGGATGTAATAGGGCATTAGTTCTTTGAACTGATTGCTGTTGGTTTTAAAAAGTAATCTCAGCATAGTAAGGTTTACCTGAAATTAAGCCTGATACAAATCAAATTGACCATGTTTGATTCATTTGTGTCAATTTCTTAGGTTACAAAATTTTTATCAATTTTTTCCCTGAGCTTTTCTAAGTTTTAATAACAAACCATTAAAAAAAATAAAAAATACATAAATAAATAAAATCTCATAGTCTTTAGAGAACAAGTGCAGATTCAGGAAGTTATTAGTAATCAAAAGTTGTTTTCTCGTACAAAATATTTTATGCTTTTGTCCTCCGCAGGTTTCTGTATCTGAGAACCCATTTAAAATTAGCCAAGAGTCATATATTTTCTTCATTTTAATGACAGAAGCTGTTTTTTGACAACTACTGCAACAAAGAGTCATCCATTCTACAATCATATGTTATAGAAATTGTTGCACCAAAGTACTGATGGTACTTTTTTCTTCCAGTATCCTTGACAATTTTCTATCGTTTCCTGTCAAGTCCTTTCTTCATATTTAGTCAACTATTTAGTACATGCGACTAGATTTAGTCTTCATTCTTTGATTCTTCTCTGTGCACTCCTCTCTTCTCTTACTTATTCTCTTATCTGCGTATTTTTCTTGGTCATGGTCATTAAAAGCTAAGTCCTTGGTTCTGTTTGTTCCTTTGCTGCCACAAGTATTCTTAAAAATCATTGTAGCTACCTTACTTTGTGTTTCGAACATGTTACCCTGAAGCATTTTTATCAAAACAATTAATTGACATTTTAAAGCTACTTTAAATATCTTCTTTGAAAGTTAATTCATTTAAAAATCACATTAAAAATGAGCAAAAGTCTCAGATGTTTATGTTCTGACTAAATGAAGAGCTATTCCCCAAATTTTCCATTGTATCTAAAAAAATGCTAATATTATGTTTTGTTAAACGGTTTGGGTTTGTTTCTCCAGTTTCCCTTCATTATCTTTTTTTATAGTTCAATTTCAACTGTGGAAAATAGGAAAGAAAAGAAACAGAAAGGAGAGTGGGAAATGAAGGAGTGATACTATTATATAATAATAATAATAATAATAATAATAATAATAATAATAATATAGTATTATACTTCTTATTTCAATTTGAAGTTTCAGTGTCAAAAATAAATACGCATGCAAGATAAAAATTTGTCATTTTTGAACATCTTCATTATGCACTTCAAGTAGGACCACTTTTTACATTCCCTTTTTAATCATATAGCCAAAGCTATGAAATCATAAAAGGGAGGCACCTCATTTTAAACACTTTCGTAGCGAAGTTATGATCTTGTAGCTACATCTTTGTAGTGAACTTATGATTTATTATCAGCTTTCTATGTGTTGTCCTGATTGTAAGAAAGACACTTCGAAGAAAAGCAGTGAATATCAGTATAATAGTATATATAGTAAGCAGAATATAGCAAAAACAATAGTAGTGTACAAGAGCAACGCAAGAGGAAGGAAAGTGACAGAGGTTTTCAGTCTTCTCAAGATGACAGTGGGAGTATGACAGGCGACTGTGCAAGCAGACAGGAAAAGCATGCAAAAGAGAATGGCATCAACCACTCACCTGAAACTTCTGAAAAGATGTCTTGGGGTGATACAGCATGAATGCAGCACTTTAACTATCTATTTCTACTGCCTAAAACCAAACAGAAAGCTAAAGAAACTGTTTCTTCCCCACAACTGACCTTCAAATCATGCCTCTTGACCAGACTCTATTCAAAACAAGATTACGAGCTTGGGTGTTTCAGAAATCTCGTTTTGCAAGAGAGGCTTTGTAGCAAGTCTGTGGTTAACTAAAAGAGTTATTTTTAAAGAATTTTTTTAAAGAATAGTAAAAAAAATAGTTAAAACCAACCTTAATAATTATGATTTCTGGCCTTTTTTTTCAAATCTTCTTCAAAGACTTTAGGTTTCATTTCTCCTATGTATCTGTAAAAATTTTTGGCTGTTCAATCTAGAGCCTTTTTGATCAGGCTTTCACATGGGGAAAGTATCATTTTGGAAGACACATGTTATAACACGTGTTTTCCAAAATGAAACTTTCCCCATGTTTCTGCTTCCTCAGGCTGAGAACCAGATTGACTCAACAGAAACTCATTTTATATTACTGAAGAGCCCTCAGTGGGGAAGTAAATATCTCAAACAAAATAAAAATATGACTGGTTCTGGCCTGGATATCCATTTCTGATAGTCAGTAACCTTATACACTAAGGTTGTAAGAGGTGCTCTTGTTTAATACCTGTAGATACCTCTTACTTTGGAAAATAAAAAATTAAAAAAAAAAACAAAAAAAACACCACAAACTAATTCCTTTCAAATTTTTAAATGGGATTTTTTTTTCCCCCAGATCTTCTTTATGATCAACTGCTATCGGACCTATCAACCTCTGGAAAACTTTTAACTGCTTTTAATAATTCAGTAAATATTTAGGAAATGTTAACACAGAATAGTGAAGTGACTGCATGTCATGACCATAATAGTAATGGAGAAAAATTAGTGATTTCTGAATCCTAATATGTTTTAGACATCATCTAAGACTTAAGCAGTTTTTCTAAAACACAATTCTGGAGGTAAGTAAGCAGCATGCTTAGAAAACTTCAGTGATGAAGTTTCAACTAGATAAATTTCAAAATGAAGATTGTTACATGATTTGAATGCTTCAGCTTGGGCAAAAGCGATATAGAAAACTGTAGCTTTATGACAAATTCTACTAACCTGCATTTTAAGCACCTCAGTTCTGGTGAACTTAGGTGAACTTAACACCCAATCTAAGAAATATTCAAGATGGATTTATTCACTAACTGACAATATCTAAAGGAACAAATTATTCAGCTGAAGCAAATGTCAATTTGTAAAAAATTGATTACCATAAGTCAGGTACAGGTATCTCTGTAGATATGTAGGATAAAATTCAGTACTACATGAACTAAAGAAGAAGGGTGGGTTTGTCAATCCTACTTTCTTTTCAGTAACACTCTCAATTACAAGACAGAATATTCACAAGTGCCAAAAACTAGTGAATAGTATCAATAGGTATTATTTTTAGCATTCAAAAATCTCAGCTCTATTGGAAAGTGGCTTTTCAACCTGCATTGTATTTCAGAGGTAAAAGGAATGAGGAAGTTCTCTTTCTTTTAAATACTGTGATTCCAACACATGATTTACCCTGGTTTTTGACAGCTCTTTGCCTCCATATTCTGAGTCATCTCCCTTGTGTCTCCCTACCATCAGCATGAGAAGTATTCGCTAGGCTGAAAATGCCATACACTTTTAGTGATAAAAAGCATTTATTTAAAAGGAAAAATGATGAAATAAGGTGAAATTCAGATACACTGTGTAATGAGTTCCCTTTGAAACAGAATGAGACAACGGTCCCTCCCTTTCTCCCTTTTGGCAAACTTTCCAAAAAATGTGCGGAAAACTGCTTCTGCTTATAGGTAAATTTGTAAAACTGTGTTCAGTTGTAGTGATTTCTTTTGTTAGCAAAAATAGTTGATAGCTTTCCCTTGAGGTACAATTTGTTTTTTTCCCCAGAACTCAATTTATTACCTCATCTGTTGAGCTATGTCCAGGGGCTTCTCTTATAATTTTCTTGTATTATTCATGCATGAACCTAAGCTGAATTTTAATACTTATGCACTATATGAAGAACATGTGTCTCAGGCTGCCAAAGCTGAAGTGCAGAACAAAATACAAAGCAAGGATCAGCGATGAAGGACAAAGAACATGCTGATGCAGGAAACTAATTATTATAGAATTAATTCCTTTGCCTGGATACTTGATTGTAATACTCATACACAATTTTTTTACTGAAATCACTAGAGCATATTCTGACAAGAGGAGTATTGCAAAAAGCACAATTTTCCTGACTTTTGAGTCTGAATTCTGTTGCCTGAGTTAGGACAGTTAACCAGACTGTCTCTTTCCTGAAGCTGCCTAACCTTAAGGCATCTAAAATTCTGTCTTTCTGCTGAGGATTAAAATTCCTTAAACATTTCATGCTAAGCTTCTAATCACATTCAGAGGTATCTAGTTTGGGAAGATGGAGGGAAAGTGGTAACACAATTGCCCCTCCTAAACTGCAAGACATAGTTAGGTAGACAGATACCCTGCTAAGTTCTCAGGGGGACCCAGTCATGCTCAGAGTGAGGCTAACAAAATCTAGATAAAATTAGATCATTACTATTGTCAAATCCTAGTTCTCTTCAGCCCATTGTTTTTATGAGTGGGATATTCTGAGTTTTTTGCAGAAGTACAAGATTCTTCTGTGGTTCAGTGAAAAAAACAATACTAAAAAGTTGAAGACTTTTTCTTGCAAAATGGTTTACTTTTTCTTTCCCATGGGCCAGTCCTAAATCAGCTTCTGACAGTAGAGAAACATCATGATTTTTTTCAGGAGCAAAACATTTAATTACTTTGTAAGTCCTCTGTGAAAATATAAATTTTGGAATGAAATGAAGAAATTGAGTTTTGAAGAACCTCTCTTTGAACCTTCTCTCCTTTGCGTTAGTGAATTAATAGAGACTAGTCCCTTTCATAGTTCTTTTTTTCTTTCACAAAACCACCCAAAATTATTTTTAACAGCTTTTCAATTTGTCTTCAAGCTGAAATATAGCCACAATTAATTAGCTTGAATGAAAACTTAACTCCAGCTTGTAAAATAGCATAAAATTGTTCAAAAGTTTCTATGCAAACTTATCAAGTTATCTGTGATATATTATAAATAGATCAGACTTTTAAAATAGTCAACCTAAGCATTTTTTTATGAGTTAGAGATAGAAAAACATTTATGCTTCTTGCAGATACAATGACAGCTCTGGACTAACACACAAAGTTCTCTATTTTGAAAATATAATGTAAGTGTACTAGAACTGATGCTTCTAGAGACAAATGTCTTCTAATGTTATGGAATTAGATGTTTCTTCCATATTTGAAAGACTAGACTAGCAAAGAAGTATTGTGGCCTTGATTTGTGGCTGAACATATTTATCTTGACATAAATTCCAGTGGGCTTCTGACGGTTATTGGTAAAGAACACAGTTTATACTGGTTTGATGTATTTTGTCCTTTTTCTGTTAACTCCAAGAATGCATGAATAAGATTTCTCCCAGCAAAAAGGTGGCAGGACCAGTAGCCTAACTGAAGTGCTTCTACTCTAATGCACACAGCATGGGCAACAAACAGGAGGAGCTGGAAGCCATTGTGCAGCAGGAAAATTATGACGTAGTTGCCATCACAGAAACGTGGTGGGATGACTCACACAGTTGGAGTGCTGCATTAGATGGCTATAAACTCTTCAGAAGAGACAGGCAAGGAAGGAGAGGAGGTGGGGTGGCTTTGTATGTTAGGGGCAGGCTGGATCAATGGGCCGACGCCAATGGTATGAGGTTCAACAACCCCATGAAGCAATACAAGCTTGGGGAAGAGTGGCTGGAGAGCTATCTGGCAGAATCAGACCTGGGGGTGTTGGTCACTAGCCAGCTGAATATGAGCCAGCAGTGTGCCCAGGTGGCCAAGAAGGTCAACAGCATCCTGGCCTCTATCAGGAACAGTGTGGTGAGTAGGACTAGTGAAGAGATCATCCCCATTTACTCGGCACTGGTGAGGCTCCACCTCAAATACTGCCTACAGTTTTGGGCCCCTCACTACAAAAAAGACATTGAGGTGCTGGAGCAGGTCCAGAGAAGGGCAGCAAAGCTGGTGAGGAGTCTTGAGAACAGGTTTTATGAGGAGCATCTAAGGGAACTGGGGTTGTTTAGCCTAGAGAAAAGGAGGCTGAGGGGAGACCTTATCGCTCTCTACAACTACCTGAAAGGAAGTTGTAGAGAGGTAGGGGTCTGTCTCTTCTCCCAAGTAACAGGCGATGGGACAAGAGGAAGTGGCCTCAAGTTGCACCAGGGGAGGTTTAGATTGGATATTAGGAAAAAATTTTACACTGAAGGGGTTATTAAGCATTGGAACAGGCTGCCCAGGGAAGTGGTTGATTCGCCATCCCTGGAGGTATTTAAAAGACGGGTAGACGTAGTCCTTAGCAGTATGGTTTAGTGATGGTTTATGTCAGAGTTAGGTTGATGGTTGGACTAGATGATCTGAAAGGTCCCTTCCAACCTAGATGATTCTATAATTCTATGATTCTAATCCGCCTAAATTAAAATCTTGTAATTCTGTTTAATGTCTAAGGTTTGCCAAAAACAAACATCAAACAAAAACAGTGAAAAACAGTAGTTGAGGTGATGTCATTAAGTGCATCATAGGGGCTGTCTCCTTTCAAGGAGTAACAATTATGAATCAAATCCTTGGGTGAAAATACACATTTACAGTAAGCTGGAAATCCCAATTATATTTCTGGAACAGAAAAATACACTTCAAGAAATGGTGCCTTCTCTTAGCAATAGCTATTATTCTCAAGCTGCACGAAACAATGCATAAGACCATATTGACAGCATTTCTTTTTTACTGGCTTCCAGTACCTAAGGATGTTGTCAGTCATCACTAATAACTGATATCGAAGCTTGTTGATCTGTTCTTTGTACATAATTTCCTTTTTTAATGTATACAGTTGCAATTTTTTCTGGTCAATGCAGTTTAATTTTAAGTATTTTTTTAAAGTCTGAAGTCTGAGTCCCTGAGCTGAGATACTTTGGTTCTCCCATAAATTACAATGCTGGATTTGAGTGTCTCTTGCCTCTAATTCTTCATACACACAGGCATGTTCTTTCTCCTGCTTCAAGACAATTCCTGCTAACATTTTTTTCCTCTACAAAAGACAATAGATAAGTCAATGCATCAGAAAAAAATAGCATATGAATGACCACAGAAATTATTTAAAACAACAAAGTGATGTTTGACTAAAAGCATTCTGAGGAGTAATAGAAATTCAGACTATGTCAATGTTTGTATTACTAGTATGTGGACAAAGTAGTGTTAAGACTGAATTAGTCCTCAGAGTACATACAAATGGTTCAGCAAATCCTATTAGATGTTGTCTAGTCTAGATTTTAAAAATACCAGCCAATGTGCACTACTAATGCCTTCAAAGTTCTAATCATGAAAAGAAAAATGTTAATGAACAGTGTATTCTGTCCAGTGCTATTATATATTATCAACTTCTTACGAAACAAAAACTCTTCCATATAGACTTCGAGACTAGTACATGTTCCGCTTGATTCTCAGCTTCTCTGTAATTAACATTGTTGTAAGTGCTAATATAGACAACACCAAGAAAATTTGGTCATTTCCAGTTCATCCAGCCATAGATTTTTAAAATAGTTTTTAAATACAAAAGTGTCATATGTTTATTTCTATTATTTTTCCTTCTCTTCAGTTACAAGAGTAAAAGAAATACTACAAGTTCATTTTACCATAACAAAGCTGTAAAATGAATTATTTTTGTGGTGATGCATCTCTTTCAAAATATTTTTAAAATGCTAAATTATATAATTAAAAACTATGACATTTTGAAATATCACTTTATGTCTTAGGAATATTTTTTTTTACAAAGTAGTAAAACTAAACTTTTATTTCATTCCCGATATTAATTCAGTGATATTGTGACATTTTAGTTTGATCTTACACAGACAGATGATTTTGGAATAGCTGTTCATTAATTTTCAGTATTGATTGTTCATAACCATATCATGTTTCAAACACTTTTAATAAGAAGCTGTCATGGATGGAGCAATGCACTTCACTCATAGAGAGAAGCAGCAATATCTTTATTGATATAACACAGATTTAACAAAGTTTGATGGTAAATGCAACAGTGTTTTAACAAGATTCAAGATGGCAAGGCACACTTGGTTATTCACTGCATAGAGGACAGGAACAGACAGAACTGTCAGGGAGACCCTCCCATTGAGTCAAGAGGTTCAGAAAGGACCCCATTGCTTTCTAAATTCCCTCTCAGAGAGGAGTCTAGGTGCAGCTGGATCCAGTCCTAGTCCCAGACTTGGTCAACAGTTTATGTCTAAAGGATTATATACGTGCAACGAATCCTTTATATCACTTAGCTAAGATTTCAAAGTTTAGTGTGCTATTAGTCACTTACTAAGGATCGGTTGTGTCAAGGAGTCTCTCAATGTCGAGAAGTAAACGTAACCTTGAGCAGGTGTCCCTGCTCAAGGGAAGATCCTGGCATACAGCCCGCTGCCATTCAGGAGAGCTCAAAGGGCTCTTGGGTTGTTGTCCTTGTTGGAGGTAAAACAGAACCAACTTTCTGTTCAGTAATTTTACTTCTTAGCTAGGCCTTTTGTAACTCTCTGAAATTAACAGCATGTTGTGTCAAAAATGGTTTTTTTTCAGAGTGATAAGACCAATGTTTACAGTTTGTGCCAAGGAATGGTACACAGAAAGGCTCTTGTTTATACTTATTGCTTTAACAACCAAGGTCAGCTATTTTTGTTATTTGCCCCATTGGAGGGTCGGAAGTGGAACAGTGTAGAGGGGTCCCACCTGTGGGGAGGAGCGGACAGGACAGGTGACCCAGAAGTGACCAACAGGGGTATTCCATCCCATCTGCCCCATGCTCAGTATAAAAGCTGAGGGATGAAAGGGTCAACTCTCCTCCTTCAGTGGCCAACATCCGAGGAGGACCCTGCCTGTTCATCTGCCTTTGATCACGATCCGTGTGTTCCTGACTCCAACTGTGGAATCCAGTACCCACCCATCGCTGAGTCCAGCCTGGGATTTCCCCAGTTCCTGCCAGTGACGTCATCCTGGGAGCTTAATACGGTTTTGTATATACTGTATCTATTTCATTATTTTCCTTTTTATTTTATTATTGTGTGAGCCGATGCAGGCAGGATGCAGGAACAACCACACACCACAAACGGAAAGCAAAGAACAAATTTAATCTCGATACCTCACAGACTGGGGAATCTCTGAAGCAACACCCAGATAGAGGCATGCAGGCAGGGACCACAGGCACCGTGGAGTGAGAGAGAGCCCTTGTTAGCAAGAATCCTTGGCAGCGAGATAGTCCTTGTTAGCAAGAGCAGGCGCAGACTCCCAGTTCTTGCTGGTATTTAAAGGGTTCAAACTGGCATAGTTTTCCCACTGTGCTTTGATCTTCTTCAACAACAGGCCAGGATTCTCAAGCGGCTAGATAAGGTGTCCCTGAGTCCATCACAGACTTCTGTTATCTAAGTGCAAGTGTTTTTCTTGCAAGTACCCGGGATTGAATAACAATTAGTGTGATATATGTGTTTTCCAGTACCCCAGGTGTGAGTCACTTGAGCGTATTTACAATCCTCCTCGCTGATCTTCCGTTGCTTTTCCACAATTATTAATATTTCATTAAAGTAGTTTAGTTTCTTCTAAACTTTTATCTCTCCTCCTCCTCTCCGTGTACAAGAGGCTGGGGGGGAGCATCTGTCGCTGGCCATTGGCCAATTAGTCCAAAACCACTACAGTTGTTCACTATTTATGAAGGTAAGATGATTGACCTATAATCATATTTGCATATTGACCACAGTACCAGTATTGCTCAAGCTAGCCCTTGGCTAATGTGTTGTCTCAATGAAACCATGTTGAGCCCAGTGCAGCCATCTCGACTACGTGCACCCATTGTGACCACCACAGGTGGTTATTGCTTGGGCAAAGTTATGAGAGATAAAGGATTGGTAGGAGTCTGGGAAGGGGGAGCACACCATCACAGAAACCCAGTTTGTCTGAGTTTTGATTTTTGAGGAAAAAAGTAAAAAACTCTGTCCAGATTTCATCACTGAAAATGTTACACTTTTTAATGTGCCATATAATACTCAGTATTCCCAAATTACAGCCAGAAAGGAAAATATTAAAACTGGATTTTACTTTCATCCTTTCTTGTAAGTCAGATAAAAATATTGCCACTGGTTCATTTCAGCCTCAGAAGTTTTTTGCCAACTGATAATTGAATCACATTTCTAAATATTCAACAGTCATATGCATTTAATGCCCATAGCTGCAATAATCTATGTGTAGGCAAATCCCCATAACTTTTACTGGGATGTTTCAAAGACCATTTAGTCTATGAGTTATGGGACAGGATTTTTAACACCACTTGGTTTCTGTTTTTGATTTGCAAGAGATGCATAGGAAAGCAATATGATTAGTTTATATACATAACTTACGTGGTAGTGTGGGCAGTTGCATTTGTTTATTTATTAACATGTGTAAATGTACTACACTTTAATATTTGCTCCCTGGGATCTGAAAATATCTTTATTTCATGCAGTAGTAGCTAATATGGCAGAACATTCTCTAGCAGAAAAGGTGAGTATGGGACAATGATGTAATTCAACATTGTTGTTTGCAGACGGAACCAAAAATAAAAAAAATACTAGCACAGTGGCTTTTGTATAAAGTCTGGTCTAATGCCTTTGGGAGAATTTTATTTTTTTTTCAACATACAGTCTTTTGTGCAGGATTAATTTCATCAGGAAAAAAAGAATTGCAATAGTGGATTTGGAATTTACTCCCGCTCCTCCCACCCCCAGTATAAATGAGACATAAGGGGCAGTTAAAGGCACAATGTGCTGAATAGCATGTTAAAATTATTGATTAAGTTTACCACAATTTCTAAATTTCCTAATGTGGTGAAACTTTGTAATAGTATTCCTGCTGCCTGCTTTGTAATACTTTGAGTCACAAGTAATCCTTTCTATCTTTCTGAAACGATACTCTTGTGGCAGACAGTGCAAATAGCTTAGTGTATTTTGTCAAGGTCAGTGGAAAAAGTAACTGCCATAGTGTTAGTGTGGATTTCTTTCTGAGATGCCTTTTGGCACTGGTGGTTGCTGGGAGGGATTCATGCCCGCCTGTACTTCATTTCAACTGCTAATACTGATTTGACAGTTCTTGACCTGTGGGTAATATGTGGTCCATCATCTTCCTACTTAGGCAATTTCTACTCACTTTTCCTCTTT
>VWZL01004244.1:55416-87919 GCA_013396915.1 Stercorarius parasiticus | reverse complement strand
TTTTTTTTTTTTTTTTGTCAATGCAGTCTATCACATATTTTGTTTCAATGGAATATTGCTGTAAATGTGTCAGATATCTTTTCATGTATTTTACATCTATTCTGTTTGAAATCCTCCCAGCTTGCCAACAAGATAAAGCTGAATCTTTTTGTAACGTGATTTTGTTGGAAAATGCTGATAAGACAAAATTAAACTTTGCAAGTTGATGTTAGCTTTCAAACTCTTTGCACATAAAGAATTACAACAAAAAATAAATGTGGGAATAGAATATTTAAATATTTTATTCAGATCAAAAAGTGGGTTTGATTTAAAACTTTGAGAAAATTATAAGGAAGCCAAAACACTAGAAAGGCCCTTTCTCAAATTTGGCATATAGATACTCACTCAGGCTCTTACAGAAATGCATATTTCAAGACCATATGCGTACCCTCCTGGCAGTACTAAACTCACACTAGGCAGCAGGAGCCTGAGGTTGGGGGAGCTGATAGGTTCATCTCACCAGCTTTGTATATTTGCATTTAAGCCACGCATACTTACATTTGAGTAACACACTTTAGGTCAAGGTCAAATGAAAGATAGACAGTGTAGGGTCTGAGACTTCTGATTTCTTTTAAATATACCTTTTGATTATTATCAGTGTTGGTCACTGCCTCATTGACTAGATCCCTATCCACTATAGAGCTTAAGAGCTAAAGAGTTTAGGCACCCAGATCACATGTAGTCTTCTACTCTGTAATGCCTGACCTTGGTGTCCAAATTATAGAATGGTTTGGATTGGAAGGGACCTTTAAAGATCACCTAGACCAAGCACCATCCATGGGCAAGGACATCTTTCACTAGCTCAAATTGCTCAGATCCCTGTCGAACCTGACTTTGAACACTATCAATGATGGAATATCCACAAGTTCTCTGGATAACCTGTTCCAGTGTCTCACCACTCTGATAGTAAACAATTTCTTCCTTATACCAAATCTAAACTTACCCTCTTTCAGTTTAAAACGATTGCCCCTTGTCCTGTCACTACAGGCCCTGATAAAAATTCTGTCCCCATCTTTCTTATAAGACCCCTTTAAGTATTGAAATATTGCAAGAAGGTCTCCTCAGAGCCTTCCCTTGTCCAGGCTGAACAACCTCAACTGTCTCAGTTTGTCCTCACAGGAGACGTGCTCCAGTCCTCTGGTCTTTTTTGTGGCCCTCCTCTGGACCCACTCCAACAGGTCTTTGTCTTTCCTGTGCTGGGAGCCCCAGAGCTGGACACAGTACTCCAGGTGAGGTCTCACCAGAGTGGAGTAGAGGGGGAGAATCACCTCCCTCGACCTACTGGCCATGCTTCTTTTGATGCAGCCCAGGATATGGTTGGTTTTCTGGCCTGCAAGAACACATTGATGGCTTATGTCCAATTTTTCATCCACTGGCATCCCCAAGTCCTTCTTGGCAGGGCTCCTCTCAATCCGTTCATCCCCCAGTCTGTATTGATGCTGGGAGTTTCCCTGAGCCAGGTGCAGGACCTTGCACTTGGCCTTGTTGAACTTCACGAGGTTCACACAGGGCCATTTCTCAAGCCTGTCAAGGTCCTTCTGGATGGCACTTCTTCCCTCAAGTGAATCCACTGTACCACTCTGCTTGGAGTCATCTGCAAACTTGCATTCAATCCCACTGTATATGTCACATAAGATATTAAGATACAGACACCTGAGGGACACCACTTTTTATTGATCTTCATTTGGACATCGAACTGTAGACTGCAACTCTTTTGATGCAGCCAACCAGACATTTTCTTATTCATCAAACGGTCCATACGTCAAAACCATATCTCTCCAATTTAGCAGCAAGAATATTGTGTGGGACCATATCAAAGGCCTTACAGAAGTCCAGGCAGATGATATATGTAGTTCTTTATTATCTGAATAACAACAAATAAGATAACAGACTGTTCCGTGTCCGCTCTAATTCCTAGGATGTGTGACCAATAAAAGGAATTCAGAAGAAAACAGAGGCCTTTTCATACAAGTTGAGAAGAATCTGTTATTTCACTCTACGCAGCAAAGAAATAGTTGGAGAAGAGGTAGCCAAGATGACGAATTACAGTTTGGTGCTGTTTGTTGTTTTTTGTTGTTTGGTTTTGGTTTTGGTTTTGGTTTTTTTTAAAGAAGCTTATATTATACGCCAAGAGAAAAACATTTCAAATCAAATTTTGTAACACAGATTTTCCACAGAGTGACTCACAATTTTTTTTGTTTTATGAGTGTGATAAAAATATATTATTTTTCCAGATATACAGGTAGAAGAACATTTTTTCCAAAATAAAACCGTTACATTTTTATTTTCCCTGTTCATAGAGGTATATGATTTTAAAACATATAAAGACACAATCTCTGTATAAATGTGAAAGGGAATGTAGGAGTTACACTACTTCCAGTGTCAATGGACAAGAAGAAAAACTGCTTTATTTCCTTTTCCTCTGATAAAATATTGCATGAACTGAGAAGGAATTGAATTATAATGAATGAAAACTCATTTCATATAAGCAATATAATTTTATCCCAGCCATTGATGTTGTGAGAGATATATATATATATAACCAAAAAAAATTGAGAAATTTTATTCCCAATGTAGAATCATATACTTATTTAGCAGTTCTCTGAACCAGTTATTGGTCAATTAATGGACAATTATAAGTTGAATGAGTTAAGTGCCATTTTGTTTGCATGAAGAAATCTCTAATAATGATTAATGCAGCTTTGATCAAGTACAACTTGAGACTAAAATATGCAACAGCAGAAACTGAATGATTTGTATTTTCCTCCAAAAATGCAAACAAGAATTTTCTGCTTCTAAAATGAAAACAATATCATGTTTTATTAGAAGTCAACATTGTGAAAGAATAGCTTACAGTTCTAAATATATGTCAAGATGGCATTTCTACTGAATGGACAGAATGAAAAGAGGGAGGTTGTCCAGAAAGAGAACAAATTAACATTATATAGGAAAAAGTAGAAGAAATGAAAACAGGCTGGAAAAAGAAACACAGAATCATAGAATAGTTTGGGTTGGAAAGAACATTTAAATGTCATCTAGTCCAACTTCCCCTGCAATGAGCGTATTTCTAAGACTCAGGTTTTTGTTTCCGTGTTTGCATATTTATCATAACAGGCACTTGGGAGAGCTCCATGTGGTTAAGGTTGCAGAAGTCTGTCAAGTACAACTACATGTTTTCACACAATAAGAATCTTCTAAAATATTCCCTCTGAACAGAATATTCCATGTCTGTAAATTGCATAGTTACTTAAAGAAATGTTTAAAGAATTTAAAAGTTGTTTTAGTAGGTTTCAGTGTGAAACGGAAGCAATAGTGTACATAAGTTCAGAAGATCTATACAATCATGGATTGTATATTTATACAGATTTTCTTTAAAAATGCCATAGAAAGTTCTGTTAAAATAAGGAGGAAGACATCACTTGCTTATTTCTCCTGGCATATGTGGGAATTACTATTTTAAATCTTTCCCAGGACTTTCTTTCCAATTTGCCCAATTCCCAGGACTTTCTACCATTTGTTGTGTGCAGTACTTTCACTGTGATCAAAACTAAAAGCTTGTATTTGAAAAGCTTTTCCTGATCAATGTTCTGTGATAAATTTTGATCTGTTATTAATTTGTATTTTTCAAAAAAAATCCCCTTCACTGACAAAATCCTAGTATACATTTTTTGTGTGTTTTATCACATTTCACTGTTGAGAATGTGAAATTGCAGTGAGAGTTTTACTAAGCTCCCTGTTGAGTTTCCGTATTGCACATTCAACGCTATGGTAGATACGGTAAAGAATATCTAACCTTTATGAGGTTATCTTGTATTTTTTGTTGGTTTTTAATAAAAACTCAAGATGATATTATTTTGTTAAGATATCTTATGAACTCCACAAATATCTTCTGGATATTCTGTACTCAGCACTGATATATCTCCCTACTTAGTGCTTGCAATGTTTTTTAAATATATGTGATAACTTAGCCTAGGCTAAGTAAGCCCATCCAGCTGCTTGCTTACTCCTTCCCCTCTCTTAGTGGGATGGGGAAAGAAAATAGGATGAGAAAGCTCATGGGTCAAGATAAAGACAGGGAGATTGCTTATCAATTTAAGTTGCAGGCAGAGCAAATGGAACATAGGGAAAATTAATTGAATTTATTGCCAATTGAAATAGATCCAGGTAGTGAGAAACATGAACAAACATTGAAATAAAATATTTCCCCCTTCCACAGTTTCAACTTCACTCCTTCATTCTGGAATTTTTTACTCCTCCCTGAGCAACACAGGGGCTTGAAGAGGATTATGTTCTTTACATAGTGTTTTTTCTCTGCTGTTCCATCCTCACAGGTTTCCTCTGCTCTAACATATGTTCTCTATGGGCTGCAGTTACTTCAGGAAACATCTATCTATTCTGGTGTAGGCTGCAGAGAGTAAATCTGCTCCAGTGCCACGGAACCCCTTCTCCTTGGTGTTCCCTCTGCTGTTTCTTGCTCTCCTCTGTTGCCTTCTCTCTCTGACATTTTCTGCCCTTCCTTAAATACGTTTTCACAGAAGTGCCACACGCTTGGCTGATTCACTCATCTGTGCCCTTCAGTGGATTGGTTGTAGAGCCAGCTGGAACCAGCTGTGTCCAGCACAGGTCAGCCCTTGACCTCTTCCCAGAGAGGAAGGTCACCCCTTCAGCACCCTAGCACCACTACCAAGAACTTGCCACCTAAACTAATACAAGGAGTCATATCTGCCTTTGACTTTTCTGACTTACTTTTCACTCTTTTCCTATTTCTCAGATGTGTGTCCTAAAACTCATCTAAAGTTTGCAATAATTTATCTTTTTCTTCATTCAAATGTAATACTTTATATTGAGAAAACAACACATAAACCAAAAAAGAACAAACTTATTGTTTCAAAGTTCTGTGGAAAAAAGTGAGAAAATATAGACTATTGCATTCATGTAATGTAATCTCATTTTCTACAAAATTGCTAGTGTTGCATAAATGAAATATTAGGACCAAACCACCCCCCCCAACAACAAAACAACAAACCACAAACAAACAAAAGGAAACAAAGGAAAGAGTAATTAAAGGTGTCCCAGACTGTTCTGGTCAGTATGCTTAAGTTAGCAGTAAGGCCCGCAAGCACAGAAAGTCCCATATCTGTGTTATGAAATATTCAGAGCCTCAGAATGCAGTGATTATATTCGAAGTATTTATTGCTAAATGTCCCTGGCCATTGCTGATTCCTGCCTCATGTTCAAGAGTCATATAACTCTTCCATATTCCATTAAGCCTAACAGTCATTGTGCTTCAAACATAAGTAAGAAATTAGGCACAATTTCTTAAAAAGAGTTTTAAAAATTTGCTGAAGGAAAGGATATTTGTTTCTTTGTTTGTTTGTAATTGGCCTGAAGATCTTGGTTTTATTTTTATTTTTTAAATATATCTTCTTTGAATCATGATTATTGACAAAAATATTGTGTAATATGTCTTATCTACTATTAGGCAAATAATCTTATAAATGACCTAGTAGGCAATGCACAAATATTTGTCACCACATATTTGAATCCAAATAATATACTTAACATATAAAGTCAAATGGTTAGATATAAATAATGTTAGTACTACTAGTAATTAAAAAAAAAAATAGTGATGTTTAGATTCAAGATCTTCAAAAGGATTCTGTGGTGGTCTAACATACACTGAAGACCACTCATTCTAAAGTCAGCTGTGTAAGATCATTTGGACACAGAAACTCACATTTTTAAGAAAGATATTGAAACCTTGTAGGTCTGATTGTAGCAGTTTCACTACAAAGTAGCACGAGTCTACTACATTGAACAAGTTTCAGAATCATGATCTAAATCCCAGTTGGATATTTGAATGGTAAAGTTTTACATTTAAAATTTTACAGTTACATTTACTCAAAGCTTCCTTATGGTTAGAAATCTGCTGCTGATCACTAAAAAGCCTCAAAAGATGTTATGTACATTATACTCCTATTGGTGGAACTGTAGGACTTCATGACCTTGTCTTTGCTTTAGCATGTCCTCTTTACAACGTCAATTTTAAAAGTGTTACTAAATTTAATGTACATCTAGAAAAAGTAGTAGAAAATTAGCAGGATTTTTAATACCATAGAAATGAACTATTTGGGATTTTGGGTCATTGCTAAGACTAAGTACAGCCAGATGAGAACATTAAAGGCTGTCCTTTTATGACTTGTCCATTTAACAGTGTGGTGTATTTGCAGGCTGTAAACGTGAGGGTAGTTAGGATTTTTTAGATTGGTAAAAAGCTTTCTTACTTCTTGTGAAACTACAGTTGGGATTTATCTCACGTATTTTAAATGCTGAAAAGTTAAATTTCTACAGCTTAATTAATCATCCTACATTTCTTTTATATTCAATGGAGAGAAACAGGCACCCCCACAGCGCAACTTGTGTCCCAGACACCTTTCTCAGAATAAGACGAATCTCACTGCAGAACTGTTTCTTTGACAAAATGGTTTGTTCAGACTGAGAAGCAGAACTTCTAGATTGCTATGTTATAGCCCAATCTCCTAATTAAATTATTGTTTTATCTCACATGGATGACAACGCATAACAGTGTGTGACAAACATAACAAATAAATTTGGTCCCAAAGGAAGAACAGCTAGTTCTGACATTGATGGGAAGGGAAGGGAATGGGAGGGAAGGGGAGGGAAGGGGAGGGAACAGGAACACACTTACAGGAAAAGAGGTAAACAATAGGAGTAGAGATCAAATTATGAGAAATAGTGCTTATTTGCTAGACATAGTAAGTCTGTCTTCTTTACAAACAAATAGTTTAGTAGTTATTTCTTAAGTGCCCTGATTTCACTCAATATTGTGAGCTAGCAGCCAATCTCCTCTTCTACATAAACATGGAGAAAAACGTATGGGGATGATAAGCAATAATCAACTAAGATAGAAGAAGAAAATATTTTTCATTTCATCAAAAATCCATCACAAACACCAAAGGCTGCAACACAATTTTTGTTAATATTTTTGTTAGTGTTTGTTAGATGTAGAAGAGTTCCTTAGCTTACATAAGAGCATACAAATGTGTGCCCACACGCATCTGTACACACAGAAAGTATTTCTACTCACTCAAGTTTGCTCTAATACTACTATACAAGAAAGCAGGAGATGGTTGAAGACAATTAGTTCCATTTACAACAAACATTTTTGCAATTTACCTTTTTTTTCTACAAAAAGGAAAGAACCAGTGAATCTTTATGAAAAGATAAGGAAACACCCTCAGGAGCAGGCAACAATTAAGAATCAGCAATACAAATGCCTTAGGTTTCCCCGGCTAAAAAGGCATATCTATACCATTAAACCTAGGGAGTGAACTCAAGCAGACTCAAGACTGCTGGTTGCCTACACTGCTTGATTGTTACTCACTCTGTTTTGGACAACACTGCCTAGCTCTCTTCAAGACAAAGGGACAGGTTATTTAGGAAGCCCTGTGCAGCAATTAACTCATCCAGTTAGAGACAGCTGGTCTTGGGGCATGGATCAATCCCTAGACACTCTAACAGTCTAACTATGGTCCAGAAGACACTGCTGCCACTTTTTTCTGCTTGATAATGAAAAGGCCTTGAAATCTAACTGGATGGCTCGACCTTCCAACTATGGTCTTTATAGAGACTTTATAGAGATTCTGATGTCCTTCCACTTAAATAAATTATTAACTGGGTCTGAAATTGAACAAGAATCTGCTTCTTTAGCTAAGTGGTTATGGTAGTTTCAAGGCATCTTCCACATCCCTGCTGACAGCAGTCATCCATTAACAGCTGGCTTTTAGGAGTCAGTCTGTCCCCATCCCTCTCTCACTAGAGAATTCATTTGATGAAGAAAATAGTCTTCAATAAAAGTTTTATATAAAATATATATTTCCATTAATAGTTTCTACTTTGCTAAATCATAATAGTACTATGAAACTAAAATTCATTCAAAAACTCTCAAGAAACTCTAATATTAAAAAAAGGTATGACTGACCACTATATTCTTGAAATTCATTATGTTTCTATAAAAGGTCAGCCTCAATACCGTATATTCAGTTTTTTCATGATGGGCATTAATCTTTAAGTAGAAAAGTTGTACTGTCATTTCCAATGGTATTAATTTGTCTCTATGAGAGTAAAGAAATATTTTTTTGTAGTTCAGTCTGATAGCCTCTTATGCAACTATTTTTTCTAGGGAGGAAATGTGAGTAAATAACAAAACTAATTGTGATCCGTAGGCAATTTCCTATGGCAATTTTTCTATTCATCAACAAAAAGAATGCTGCTTTGTTTCTGCCAGGAAGTGGTTAGGAAGATGCCAATTTCATCAGACCTGGAACAGGCACTGCAACGGCGGTAGTGGTATCAGGACATTTCATTGGTGTCTCTGTCTGGGTGTTTTGCTGTTGGCTGGGAAAATCACCTTCGTATCTCCCCCACCTCAGTCCTTCTAACTGCTGAAGTAGATCATCTGGTTGCATGGTATGGGCAGGAAACCACATTTGGTTTATTGACCAAATAATAGTTGCCCAAATTAAATTATTTAAGGTGAGGTCATCATGGGCAAGGCTACCTAACAGGTACCTTTGACAAAAGTGACCACGTGATTTGCATCTTTTGCTTTCTCTTTTCTCAGTTCTTCGTTCTTTTTCCTCTGTCCCCAGAGGTCTTCTCCCAAATTAACAACCCACCTATAATTACTGATTCTCTTTTGGGCACAGTTTTGTCCATAACCAGAAATTCTGATACCATTTTGTGGTCATCTTAGTTTTATATGGTATCACTGGTGGGATTACTGAAGTTCTGCTGGCTTTGGGAGATTGCCCTATGTGGAATAATTAATAAAATGGCCAAAAATACAAAAGCACAGCATTGTTCACACATTAAGGAAAGGTATAAAATTAAGAGGCTTCTGAGGTAGAATACAGCCGTGGATGGCATGCAAAGAATGCAAAATCTATGATTCCCTGTACAAGGTTGTTTGCGAAGCTACATGAGGTATGGGACGGAATGTGACCATTCCGTGGCCTTGCCTTATGACGCATAGCAGATACAGGAACAAGATGGTACTATGAAACAGATAAGCTGCCTACTTGCTTACTATGAAACAGATAAACTGTCTACTCGCTACCCTGAGCCAACATTTCGTCAAATTTTGATGAAATGCTGTCCTTTGTGCAAACTTTGCTCATTATAACGTCATTATAATACCAAAACACACCTCCATCCCAAAGGCTACTCGCCTCCAAGGTGCAATCACTCCTCCTTGAGTCCGCGCCCTGAATTTTTCGTAAACTATACCTTTAAATGTGAAGCAAGAGAATTTTACACCAATCATCATAAAGGTATTTATGACTAAAGTCACTCAAACTCCACCTTGAAGATAAAAAATAGCATAAAAATAGCCCAAGAGAGGGGGGATATCAGGGAAGACACCATCGTAAACAAGTCAAGGAGAACTCCATCACTGACTTCCAGGATCAGTCGACGGGCTAAGCCTTTCTTCCCCCTCATAGGGACGCCTTTGGGTAAGACTTAGAATATACTGAGTGCTTCCTCGGGGAATTTAGAAATCCCTCTAGAGAATCTCTCTCCTACATTTATAGCAAGGCTGTATTGTTTATAACTTTGTCGCTGGTTTTGTATACGTAACAATACCTTTATTTGCACATGCTTTGCAGACAGCACGTGCTGTCTGCACTTTTATCACTGGCAATCATAAGGACCTATATATCTGTTGTTTAAATAAACTGCACTATTTAATTTGGTTTCTCATTGAACGCGAGCAAAGACTCGAGAGTGGCTGTGCTAGTTCAGGAGCACGAGTAGACTGAAGGTGCAGTCCACTATTAGTGTATCCGAATTGTAATAGTTTAATACGTATTAAACATGACTGGACTGATAGTGGTGAATTGGGCATCACTCAGAATTTAAACCTAGCCGCACGTAGCCTCCCACCTCGGTGAGGAGTGTTAGAACGCAAGGGCGTTTATTTTCTGCCAAAACAGCTTTGCCCCTTTTACGCAACACCCTCCCCAAAGGCCTCCAGCGATTCCCTAAAACTCAGCTATCCCTCACATACCTCCT
The DNA here is from genome assembly GCA_013396915.1 of Stercorarius parasiticus. NCBI lineage: Eukaryota > Metazoa > Chordata > Aves > Charadriiformes > Stercorariidae > Stercorarius > Stercorarius parasiticus. Next base: position 77,785 of record VWZL01004244.1, on the reverse strand, counting down.
CCAGGACCATTTCTGTGATCCATCCATCTCTCATGGCATTATTGGTAACTTCTTTTAGCTTCCTGCTCTGTTATTTGCCATTTCTAACAGTTTCCATCACCATATCCGGCAGTTGTCCACACGCTGTTCAGTTAGCTTAAACTCAGGTCAAAGCCTGATCACTAGTCTAATCATTTTCTTGCAGACCAAATAGTGCCATCACATTGATCATACCTCTAGAAATAAAATGCCAAAAACAATTTGGTCTGTCTAATGGTCAGGGTCTAAGTTATCTGAACTATTAGGTATAGAAGAAACATCTTGAATTGGTAGGTGTATCTACAGGTCTTCATTTAAGATTTCTGCTACCTAATGTCACACCTATAATGGGACCAGTATAAAACTGCCCTTACCCAAAACACAAGCACATATTACTGCCCAAACCTAATTTCTTTGTTGAAGAAGAATCATGTTAAGGGCTAGTTTTAACAGAGGAAGGAGAATACAAAAATGCATCTGTGGTGAGTTTAAATGTAGGGGAATCAGTAGCAAATAATGGAAAAAAATCTCAGGGAAGAATAGCAAATTATTTTACTGAAGGAAATGAAGTGATCAGCCCAAGAGCTTCATCAACTTTGTGGAAACAGCTGTGGTAACCCAATTATTGTCAATGGCTAGAAGACGATGATAGAAATCACTTTGATGCCTCAGGTGTCATCAATAAAATATATACAGTTCACAACAGATACTGAAATTCTTCCATAATTCAGCCATGATGAAATGCTCAGTCTAACAAAGAGTTGGCTGAATGTTATGTCTAACTTCACTTAGAATACATTTAGATCTATATGAATAGATTTAAAATATAGTCCTTCATTCAGCCCCCAGTAAAGTAGTGCAGCAGAAAAACAACATGGAAATGAACTGAAGGTCCAAGTACTGCTGGAGTGACTAGTAGTACCTGATCCACACGAAAAAGACTAAAAGTTAAAGGCACTCCCAGTCACTGCTAATAATGACTCAACAGCATTTGAAGAACTACTGTGGCGGGTCATAAGTAAAAGTGAAAGTATTTCCCAAAATGAAACTAACCCTAAAAGGCTTTAGCAACACTATTGCAAGTCTATCTATCTAGCAAATCTATTTTAAATGGTAGCCAGTTACCTTAAAGCAGAAAATATAACTGCACTATTTCTTCTGGGCAAAGTTTTCTATCACATGAATTGGCAGGAGGCATAGACATAGGTGCCTTCAATATATCATCACCTACAGATATTCCTTGCCAGTCTTCCGATTGTCCCCTTCATTAATCAATTAAGCATTAAGCAGAATGACAAGAAAATTCTAAACTGAAGATCACTTCCTAAAGCATTCACAGGCAAAACTTATGCTTTATTTCAAAGGTAATTTGGTCTGAATAAAGACTGAAAATTTGCACCCTTAGTCTGACTCCAGAATCATGTTAGTGATGTAGTTTTATATAAATATCAGTATTAATTAAAAATATATATTTCTTAAATGCTATAATTAAATGCTTTCAAACCCTTTTACGAGTCAAAAATTTAATATCTTCCACAGAAAAATTTCAGTACTTCATTACGTCCAAAGACAAGACAAAATCACATCATAATACACATATGGGTGTAGGTGTCTGAATCTGAAACAAAATTTCTTGTTGACCTGAAGAGAAATTTTACCTCTATGGTTATGGAAAAAACCATCAAGTCTGCAAATGTAGTGAAAGAAGTTCTTGTTCCTCTCTGACAAACAGCCTAAGGGAAATGAACTCTATAGGTAACTCAATAGAAACTGCTGAACACTTTCAACTTGAACTTGGTTTGAACTAGTATTCTGTTATTAATTCTTTTTACTATATTTCTATTACATTAACAGAAAAATGTGTGAGCCCTCAAGTAGCTGAATAATACATCTGTGTTCCTGTGGATAACATTATCTAAAGACCATGCAGCCTGGCAGACAAAATGCTTACTTTGCAATTCAGAAGATATTGAATATCAATCCTAATAAAATTATACTTCTATTAAAATTTCTATTAACTTTACTCACATCAGCACAATTATAGCTATATTAGTCCCTAATAATGAAAACAAATCAGAAGCAACCAACTTGGATAAGATATTTCAGCTACAGAACAGACTTGTAGAAAAAATACCATTATTCTAGCAAACTGTTTTGGTATATGTAGCACAAGATTAGGTACAAAATACATCGGTGATTAGGGCTAAAGCCCTAAAAAAACCCTCCAAACCTTTCAGTTTACAGCAAGCTCCCCAATAATTATCCTGAAAATGAACTAAAAAAATGTATTATATTGTGAACTTTACATTTTCATATGCTAAGAAATTTAATGAGATTTGGCTGATTGGGTGGTCAAGTAAATAAGGTACTGATAACTTAGCCATTTAGCTACTTCATAATCAATTTTGAGTCTTTGCAAGTGGGAGGAACAAGATAAGTTTTCTATAATTTGTTCACATGTGATTCCTTTATTATATGCAACAATCATTTTTTCCCAAAAAGACTATGATAATTAAAGAATTTTGAATATGATTAAAATTCATGAGTGAGCTGAAATGTCAACACCCATCCTGAAAGACTTAAAAGTGATTTGATATTTACTTGGTAAGGATTCAATTATTTTGTATAATCAATTAAATTCATCAGGCTTCAATACTTTGTCCATAGACTGATACATGAAATCAGTTGCCACTGAATGAAAATATTTGTCACTGGTTAAATCATAACTTAAGTTGTGAATTAAATTCTACTGTGGTCTACTGATTATAGTGGATTAAATTTGTTTAGAGTAAAATACTGTGCCTGACATGACAGCCTGACAGAGGCAAGGCTACCACAACTTCATGACCTCAGGTCCAACTAGTAACTAGGCTGATTATGTACTCCTGGCAGGTGTATGCATGCAGAGTATAGGTATACAGCATATACATACGCCTATACATGTCTGGTCACATAGAACAAAGAGAAACACACAGAGCAGTCTCACGAACACAGGCAGTACCAACAACCTCATCCTGCTCACCCTGCTCCCTTCTCTGGCTGAGCAAGACAGAGATCTGCTAGTGAGGATATATATGTACATACGTACAAGGTGGACCCCTCCAGTAGCTGGCTCAGACACTAGGTCTGCCCAGTAGCTTCCCCTGGATCCCAGTCTCCCCAGTTGCTGGGACCTGGATATATGAGCCTCTGAGGCCACAACCCCCCTCCAGTTGCTGACACACTACGTCTCACTCATGCTCAAACACACACACATGCAGAGCCCCATGCACTGAGAATTGGCTGTGACTCCTTAGGTCTCCCATGCCAACTCTCCTGTGCTCTCACCAATAGAGACACACATAACAGCAGGTCATGTCCCTAGAGACACCCAGATGCCATGGTCCTTCTGGCAGCTGGTTGGGACTCCCCTGATGTCTCCAATAGCCAGCTTTTACTGCGCTCTAGATCTCAGAGAAATGCACATGCCCCCAGCTCCCAGGCCATTGCCAGCTGCTGGCACCACAGACACACGTGCCCCTATAACCCTGGTCCCAACTCAGCGGCTGGCATTTGGTTTCACTCACTCTGGTCCCCCAGTCCACTGACTCCACCAAGCAGCTGGCGTCCAGACCCTCACTCACTCCAGGTGCTACATCACAGAGACACAGGTCCCTGTGACCCCAGGTCCCACTCCAGTTGTTGACACTTAAGTTCGCAGATTCTGGTCTCTCCAGTTCCTGGCACCACAGGCAAATGGTCCCTCTGGCTCCTGGCCTGCTTCCAGTGGCTAGCACTCAGACCCGTATACATACACATGCACACCAAACAGAGGGTCCCTTATTCAGGAGTGAGTTAGAAAAGAGTTAAAGAATCCAGGACAGATTGTGCTGATCAGGCAAAAGGTATGACCCGAGAAGCGTACCAACCGGCAAACTGTTTCCACACAATCAACCCTTGTTATCCTCTTAATCCTCTACTTGTTCCTCCCCAAATTACCTAAATCCATTCCTTGCCCTGCCTTTGGTTCCTCGCCTAATCACCCATAAGTCTTGTGCAACCCTGAAATGCTCTTCCCCTGCATACCATAATGTGTCCCACACTCCTTGTTAGTAACCACCCTCAGTTCAAAAGGTGTCCTGGAGAGCTGCTCCCCTTGAGTCATCTTAAAGGGTTTCAGGCTTGTGCACTGGGGCTGAGGGTCTCCTGGGACAGGCATGGAGGGGCCTGAACAGGGTGCCCTTTCCTCTGAGTCCTTAATTTGGGTTCCTGTCTGCCATTGGACCCTCCTGTGCTCCTCTGTGCTTGTGGAGGTGGGCCTTTGAAAGACCCTTTGAAGGATCCTGTGAAGGTCTGGGAAAAGTTGGGGCAGAGTATTATTTGGACTCCTCCCCAAGACCTCTACCATAATTTACTCTCTTTGCTCCTTTGTAAGTGTGCAGATGAACTTTTATCACATAACCATAACGTATTATTTACATGTTTTTATATCTGATACATATGAAATGAGATATTAAGGGAATACTGGGCTGGATAAGGCACATTAGGTCATAGTTTCAGTTTTAATCTTTCCTTGAACACAAACTTTTAATTTTTTTTTATGTTTTTCTCTGATGTTTGATACCCAAAATCATCCTACTTGCTCTTAAAGATGAGTTTATCAGATTATTAATATGGGTAAGCAGTTATTATCATTTATAGAGAGTTTTTTTTGCATTCTTGCTTACCCATAGCACACTAAATTCTACAATTGCAGAAGTGCAGATATTTCATAGGCTGTCTTCATGAATTTTTTTCAAACACTTCATTATTTCTTACTCTTTCCTCTTACTTAATATTGAAAAATATTAACCTCCCCTTTCACTTCAGGTTTACTCTTTTGATGAAAACTTGCTGTTATTGCAATAAAATGCACCTTAAGGAAATTATAAACCAGAAAAAAAGAAGGATCAGCTTACCCGATTTGAATTTTTTCACTGCTATATAAAAACTGTGAAAAATTTTAAATAATGTTCAACTTCCACTCTGAAGTGTGTTTTTTTAATTAAAATTCTACACTGACAAAAATAGTCCTTTTCCTTGAAAGAAAATCTTTTCTCTTTAAAATCAAGATATCACATTCAAATGAAAGTCTCAATGAAATACTAATCGACAAAGTACATAATATTTAGTTTAATGTCCATATGTATTATGCATCTAAAAACAAATTTCATAAAATTGATTCTACTTATATTTGTAGTACAGTGAGATATGTTAAATTGCTAAAAAAAACTCCTCTCCATTCAAACAGGTGGAATAAAACACTTCCAAATGCCTCATTGAAATTAACAAACTGAAAAAAGCAATTTGCTAGATCCAAACAAAAAAGTAGCCTTTAGAGAAGAAAAAAGGAAAGATATATATACAGTGTTGGCTTTAATCTACCCTGCAGTCTGTTGTCTCCAGAAGCAAAAAGACATAAGGGCAGACTGAATATACACAGCATATGCTGCTACTGGCAAACTTACGTCTCCGCTAATAAAAGGGGTTAAACGTCATGATGTTCTGGAAAAGATTGTGTATACATGCTTCATTCCTATTTTAACAAAACTAATTCAAGCACATTACTGGAATGACATCATTAAAGCTGAAAACTGTTCCCCTCACTACACATACATGAAGATAGAAAAGCATCACACACCAGTGTTGAATGCCCCATCTTATCCCTTTGGGGAAGATGATCATGATTACATCTGTGAACATGTAAATATATTATAGTTCCACATATGCACCATTAAAAGAGTAGTAATAGTTGGATTAAAAATATTGTAACCCAGCCTTCTTTGAGATGAGAGAGAAATAAATTGTGACAGAGTAGTCTTTACAGATGAGTGAAAGAATTTTAAATATTACCCAAGTAGGAAAGATTTGGTATTGATACTTGCGTGATGAGAATGCAGAACCCTTTGAATCAACTAAAGGAAAGTGCGAAATAGGTGATCCTAGAATAAATCCTGATGATTTGAGTTACGGGAGTCAAGAGATAGCAACAAAATCTTACAGTTAGAAGAGCAAACAAGTCTAACAACCTCATATTGTAGACAGAGCCTCCAACAAGCTTGATGGGCAGCAGGAAAAATATGAATAAAATAGAATACTGGAAAGCAAAAGAAAAAGAAACAAAATATAGTGAATGAAACCTGAGGGCACCAGTTGTCTTCAGGGCTCAAACAAAGCAAAACAAAAGGCCTGGTCTACTACCTGTGGTAGGGGTTTTTTGAACTAATGGTAGTGTCAAGCTTTATATGTTGCGTATAAAATGAATGTTATATAGCTGACACCACAGGAATATATAGAGTTTTAAATAGAAACCATGAACTGCTGTTGTTGCACTAAAAATGTGGGATACAGAAAGTAAATTCAACATTCTCTGTTTATGGGGGCAAATAAGCCATTCGGATCACATTTACAAGGGTGATTTTGAAGAGAGCGGGCATGTGGAAACAGAAGTCATGAAAAGTTATTGGTAGGTATTCCAGGTCATGAAGCATGGGGCCTGCAAATCACTGGGAATGAAAGGATGTACTTGGTGATTTCTTTATCACTATTAGCACTTTAATGTCAGGAGTCAGAAGAAGTAACAGCCGGAGTTCTGAAAAGGCAAGAGCAAAGTAAATTCTCAGCTAATTGGTTCCATGGTCAAGCACCCAAAGAGCTGTCAACTCAGTTTTCTCAGACTCACACAATATTTAAATGTATTAAGTATTTAACTGTACTGAGGATGTTTCTGCATGTGTCCCAAAAATGACGATAACCATGTGGATTAAAGGCTGCAAGAGATGTCAGACCTTAATAACTGTAGCAAGCCAGTTCTAAATTTATATTCATTACTCAAAAGATTTTCCTATAGAAGAGAGGATGATGGCCACATTATAGTCCATAGTAATTAAGCAATGTACTTGTATTTAGAAAGACCTTGTGAACTGCTTTCTGTTTCAAATCTTCCTTCACCAGTTGCAATTAATGAAAGAAATTGTAACAGGACAGCATGAGTTCATCTGGAATCCATATTAATTTGATGACAAATTCCAAAATAAAAAGATTTTTTAAATGGATAGCTAGTAACAACATAAATTATGGATTCTACCAGTTTTATTAGTAATTCAGGCATAAAATAATGATTGGATAATGGTCTTTATTATGGATGACTCCTGGGTTTTATATCCCAGATCGATTATTCTTAGGATGGTTTTTTCCCTTGAAAGATGGGTAAGTTCATAACTCTTTTCTGGAAGTTTCATTAGGTACTCCTGAATCAAGTTTTATATCACTTTTCATATGTGATAGAAAATACAAATGAGGTTGTTAAAAGGTAGTACAAACTACTTGCTTCCAAATACTGGGAATAGAATACGAAGGAGAAACGTCTGGCTGAAGTTCATTTTTCAATGGCACATAAAATTTTCCTATTTCATTTTATTCACACTAAGTCAGTTGGTTAAATCTTGCAGAGCAAATTAAATATTAATTACAATAAATGGAAACCTTTGGTGATTTTTCTATTAAACTCATTAAGTTTCAGTCAACACATCATACAAGTGTATGCCATAAAACAATATTCTTAATTTTATTATATTATAAAGCACAATAACTAGGAAAAACCTCTCAGTTCAGTTTATTTTTTCCTTGTTTTCCTTTTGAACAACTGACCTTAAACAGTCTTTTGTAATTACGACAATAAAATTCATTAAAAATTATTTTCAAGTCATTTTGTTGTAACATACCAGTGATGCTATTATAAAATAACTGTTAGCACTGAACCTTTTACTTCACCTCTTTAGGTCCAGTGAATAACATCTTTTGTTTTATAATCCTAAACTAATTAATCTAATGATATCCATAAAATAATTGTGCTTCTTTTAGGAGCATTTTCAGTCAGATTCCAATTTTTTCCAGCTCTATGCTTTTCTTCCTCCTATGCATCACTGATAACCCCTCAATATTACATAAGAGCCACACAAGCCAAAAGAGGGTCAGAGCCAAACATAAAAGGCCATGTCCTCATCCAAATCCTGATTTATGTCACACATTCCAAAATGTCAGGAGCAAATTAGATGACTATAGTGAAATCTGCAAGGGACAAACCTTCCTATCCTTTATGAATTCAGTTCACGTTTATTAATTTTATTATAATTCTTAAAGTCTTCGCAATGGTTTACTCATGAAATTGTATCATTATTTACTTCGAAAAGAATCTTTGCACATCATTTGTTCTAATATCCTGTTCAAAGCAAGGCCAACATAAGTTACATTAGGTTGCTCAGTTCTTCATGCAGTCAAATACTCCAGACACAGCTTCATAAGTGTTTAGTAGAGAATTGCTACTTCCCTTGGTCCACTGGATACATTCCTGCTGATCTAGCTCACTAAGCAGTTGACCTCTATTTCCAGGAAGACTGCTGACTGATGGTCAGCTTGTGTACTGGGACCCTCAGGTCCGATTTTTGCATAGCTGCTATCCAGACCATTGGTCCCCAGCTTGTTCATATATGAGGTTTTAAATGCATATCCAGGACTTTGTATTTTATCTTTGTTGAGCAGATTCCTGTAGGTCCAGCATTCCGGTTTGCTGACAACCCTCTGAAAGGCAGCCCTGTCCTCTAGAATATCAACAACACTCCCCCTGCCTCAATGTAGTGTCACCCACAAACTTGTTAAGGATGTAATTCCTCCCGTTGATGAGCTTATTGATGAGGACATTAAACTGGTTTTGACCCATTATTAACTTCTGAGAATAATTCTGGTAAGTAGTTTCCAGTTAGATTAATACCTTATCACACCAACAGTTTAATGGGCCATCCATTCCATCTACATCAGGAGACAGCATCTAAAGCCTCAATGAACTCAAAATAAATGAGATCCAATACTCTTCCCTCATCCATGGAGCCAGAGACCTAGGAAGTGTCAGAATAGACCTTGTCAGTAAAGACTCACGCAAAGACATTGCTTCTTTTGCCAAACAACAGCCTTTTTTTGTTCTCCTAAGGCACCCAATCCATGCAACAGTGGGTTAACAAATTCACTTTCATTTTGCTGTCAGTGTACATTGCCCATCATATCCCTTACAAGTTTCAACTGCTTTCCTAATTCCATCTTTGCTTTTCCAGATATGTTAGTTTATTCTTCTTTGATAGTTTCCAACTCCCGTTCACTTCCTTTATACATTCAAGCTTGGTCCTTTTTTGGTTAGATCACTTCCTGAAATCACTGCCTGTTTCTTTGTAGATCAACAGCTCTTGTGCAGTATGGATACTGACCTTAAGATCAAACAGTTTTACTGAGCAACCTTGGCTTTCAAAATAGCCTTCTGCCTAACATGTCCCCGAATGAGCTCAAATTTTCTTGACTGAAGGTCAGGATTTATTCTGCTACTTGTTTTCCTCAGTTTCCTAAAGATCTTAGACTCTACTTTCTTGGGATCACTGCAGTCAAAAGCTGCACTGACCAGTTTTCCTATATTGGTGAGTAACAGGTCCAGCAGGCTATTTCTCCTTGCTACTATATGCCAGCACTTACTGCAGAAAATTGTCATCAGTGCTTTATAGAGGTCTCCTGGACTGTTTGCATCCCAACATGTCCTTTTAGCAGGTCAAAGTGGTTAGAGTACCCTGTGAGAACGACCATTTCCAATTGGGGGACTTCTTCCAGTTGTTTAAACAAGACTTGTCTACTTCCTCCATTTGATTGGGCTGTCTGTATCTGTATCCCCTGTGATCCCAACTCACAAGCTCTCAGTCAGCTAGCTCCATTTCATAAAAGAATTCTTGCATGTGAGATGCTTCTTTAGGTAGAGTACAATTTGCTTTGTCTTCCATAAAGAGTTTAGGAGGAGTTTATAGCCATTCGTCACCTCATTACAGAAGGGCAAGCATTTGTCCCATCATATTGCTGTAATTCCTATGACATCATAGTTCTTTAACTACACATAGACTTATGGCTACCAAAAGTTCCACTCTTTTTATTTCTTCACTTTGTTTTTTGCCTTTCTTCCTTATCCAATACTGATCTCCTACAATTCCTGTTTGTTGTTTGTCTCCCTACTTGGCTGTTTCCTGCTGAGGGCTGGTCTGTCATCTCAGGGTCCTATTTGTTTTATAAATTGTGCATGTTTATGTGCAGACACTTCAGATAGGCCCTCAATTTTCCCAGTTTCTCAAGGGGAGTGAGAGGGTTTCCCTGCTACCCCCTCGGTGCTTCTCCTTTAGGTACAAGCTTTGGTTTCTACTGCCTATCAAAATTAGCTTCTAGAGCCTAGCCCTGAAGAAATCAGATTAAAAGGTATGATGAAAAGACCATGCAATGCAGCCGTCCTTTCCATCCTTGGCACAGAAGGAAAAAGTACTCAGGGTAAGCAAATGGAGTATACCATTTTCTTCAGGATTTTTTTTTTCTTGTGCACTGTTAGCCTGTAATGATGGCCAACACATCAAACATTTGCTGATATCATTTCCATATTTTAAAACATATAGGATTTTTCGATAGGGTAAGAAATTACATCTAATTGTTATTGACATGTTATCAGAAGTAATCTACAAGTCTTGACGCACACTTAAAAATCTACTTCTCTCCTTAGAATTTTTAATGGTTTTTTTCCCCATGTTTCCTTCCTTGTATCTTTCAGATGCACTAAAACATGTTCTTCAGAGATGACAGTTCCAAAGTTTAATTAGGAGCATTGAAGGGAGTCTTAATTCCATCTTTGCTTGAAGATCAACCAATTGCCATCCATCTCTTCAGGAGAGTATGAATCATTTTCTTGCCAACTGTAATAAATAAGCAATCTTCTAACTGCATTAACTATCCTTTAACTTCAAATGCTTAAAAGTTTGATTTTAGAGTGCAGTAAGCCTAAGCTACTTAAACAGTTAGCAAATAAGGAAAAACACATTTGTGGGAACTACAGTCCCAAATTCTGAATGTCCAGGGAGATTACACTCTTAAGGTGCTTAAAGTTAGGTCTAATGAAGCTAGAACTCAATAGTACACAATCAGAAAAATGAAAGTTTGTTTTTATAATATCGGAGTTTAACAAAAAAGTAAACAAGACAGCTAAAAGCATCAGTACATCATGAGGAAAAAACCTTACATATACAGTTAAAAAGCAGGCCCATCTTATTACATGAAAAATAGTTTAGAAATACGAATTCTCACGTAATAGATAAAATCTATCTGGACAAGTTTTCTATTTAGAATGAAGACTATTTCTACTGTTGTGGTGTAAGTAAATTGCATTTTACTCTTATCTTAGGACATCTTAAAGTGTCTTCAATAAGACTAAATGATACCATTAAAGTGCTAATATTTACAGAACAGCATGAAGAAATCAGTGTCTCAAAGAGAAGTGTAATGGAGTTATTTGCAGTGAGTAATTTCACTGTCATTAGCTAGATATTTCTTCAGTTCACTGCTATATTGTTCCAGTTTTATGCCGGTAAGCCCAAACTAAATTACTAGGATAAATCTAGAGTAGCTATAAGTTTTGAATCAAGGTTAGAATTCATATATTTATGTAGGTTTTCTCATTTCCATGCAAATGTTCCTGATCTGTTTCAAGTTTATAGGAGTACAAAGAATGCAAACTATAATCTATGCTGAGTTTCTATCTGATAGACTATATTTTTCAATCATATGCTGTATTAGAAAATGTAAATATTTATTACACTTTACACACTATTCACTTTATTTCAACTTATAATATTAGTTCTATTAATTATATTTGTTCTATTCAGTTATAGCCTTCAGTGTAGCAAGTTTGAATTAAAAAAAGCACTACTTCCAGTGCTCAGGTGAATTTATAATGTTTTAATTTTATATTGCTGAAATAAAACATTAGTGGAACTTATTGATTTTTTGACATCAATAAAAATATAAATTCACTTATTAATTTTTATAAATTGTAAGACTAGGTTGTTGACTTATTAACAAATGTCTCCAATAAAGTTATCACAGAATCTCTGAGCCACTGGAATTCTGTTTGGTTTTATGAATTAAGAGAACATTTCAGAGGAAGAGATATTATAGAACTTGTTTATGCTGTTTGCAAGGAATAGACCACGTCTTTCACAGCATATTTGATCTTCGTTATTTTCATATAGGACATCACAAGCCTTCTGAACAAAACCATTTTGCTCATTTAGTTTTCAGTGAAAACATTGTCCAGGATTTTTTTCTCTGCTAGTCAGCACTTATCTAATAAGCAAATTGATTGAAAAATGACTAATAATAAGACTTAAAATTATGTAATCTTTCTGAGCACTGGAGCTCTTCTATAATTAAATAATCCTTACGATATTACCATTGCTTACTTTATTTCAGTATCATTTTTGCAGTTAAGGCCAGAAGCAGAGTTTAACTTTAAATCATGTAAGTAGCCAACAATAATTCCTACCTTGGAAAAAAAAAAAGTAGACTTTTGATCTTATGATTTCCTACAAGGAAATATCTGAAATCTTGACTTTATTTGCTATGTTTTCATAATCATTAAAGTGGTCCAGAGTACAACTATTTTTCAAGGTGAAAATAAAAATAAAGCTTTAACTTAAACCTCTTGCTTTAGATAGATAGCGATAGATTTGCTTTAGTGATAGAATGCAACTTTAACCTTTTTGGTATTTCATGAAGGCCAGAAGAAAGACTATAATCCTACATTAGTCCAGGGGGTAGATTTGTGTGACAGTCAAAATGCTTGACTGATTGGGGTCTTTCTGGTTCACAGCAGCTGCTTACAGCAAGGTTTCCCTTGTCTTACCCCATCTCTATCTAATAGTGCCTCTATTTCTGAAATTCATGACAAGAAAAGAAAAGAAAATGGTATATATCTATGGAAAACATCTGTCTGTCAAAAACTAGAAAGGTTTTTGGTCATAGTGATTTTTTTATTATTATTATTTTTATTATTTTATTATTATTATTTTTACTGCCTTTGGTATTTATTACACAGACTTATGTTCAGTATAAGGGTATGTAGAAGGTGAGAGGAATCAGCTATCTGATTATGACCTTGTCAAACAGGATGATAAGGAAGAGGAAGAAGCCAAACTCAGAAAGGCACAAACCTGACCAGCAGAGACAGTAACAGGAAAAGAACCTGGTCAGTTACACCAATTGATAGAGGTGGAGTGTGAGAATGTTTGGTTCTGTAAGATCATTTGACTGAAGACCTTTATCAAAATGGGATGATAGGGGGAAAAGGGAAGGCTGTAAGAAAATCATACAGAGACATGGACCTACCAGAGAAGCAACATGGGAGATAATGAGAAGAAATAAACCTTATCAGTCACGCTGATTGATGAACTCTCAAGAAACTGCAAGAATCACATCAAAGAGAACTAACCTGGACTCTGCAACTGATAAGGATGCAAGCCTGAAGGTCCAGAATGTTGGAGGGGGTCCATCGGACTGTGCCAACTGATGAAGCAATGTGCAAGGGAAGTGGGGACAGAGAGGAACAGAGGGGGGTTTAGGCAGAAAGGGGTATAAAAGACGTCAGTCATATGTAAAACAGGACTGGTCCCCTTACTTGTCTGGCTGAGCCCAGCACTTTACGACCACAGTCTGTCCTGTCTTCTTATGTCTTCTTATTAAATCTTTTCTTAAATCTCTCTCTATGTAATCTCACTCTCTATCCTGTGAGTATTCTTGCTGCAAGGAATGAGACTGGGGATGTGGATGCCCCTTGCCTGTGGTGTAAACTACTGGAGCCAGTGGGTGTCTTTAACCTCCAGCCACTGGGGCAGGAAAAGTATGTGTTCCCAAAATCAGCTGCTGCGGGAACCAGGGTGAGTGAGACAAGTGAGGGGCTCAGTTCTGGTGACTGGACCATGGGTCACAGCCTGGTGCTGGCTGCTGGGAGTGAGTGTCTGCATCTCCCCCAAACTGGGTGTGTGGGTGCGTGTGCATGTGTATCCACTAGCAAACATCAAGCTGGATTACCTGTTAGTAGGGATCCTCAGGTCTGGGATAGGATATCAGGTGGGTGGAAGGTCTGTGCTTGTATTTGGGGGGACCCACGAGTGTGGGGTGCCTATGGGATGAGTGTGTGTGTATGCGTGTGTGTGTCCCCATGTGTGTATCTCTGTAATAAACCCTCAGCAAACAGGAAACCAGTGGCTGCAACCCTCAATCTGGGCAAAGATCCCAGATCCCCAGGCACTGAGCTGTGCTCCAGGCCCTGGGCTGGAGCTGCTGGGGGACATCCCTTAACACAACATGTCTGAATCATGATTAAAGATGGAAATCAAGCTCTGCAGGTCATGACTGTAAATATGGTCTGCAGCTTTAAAAAACAGAAACCTGATGCAGACTGTACGGAAGATCTCTGATTTCCCTGCAGTAGTCTTACTATAAATTTTACCTTAATAAAGCCTTTTTTCAAACATACTTTCTAATGCTGAAATTGTATATAAGAAGATATATCAAGAGTTTTCAAGGATCTGTAAGTAGTGATTACCCCTACACTACTTCTTTATATGCAATAATGATCTTTTCCAAAGAAAAGAAATGTTGGCATCATGGCTAAAGTGCTACAGCTGTTTTATTCATTGTAATGAACTACTTTAAATTAAGAGACTCATTTATATAAATAAAGAAATGTGTTTCAAGTAGCTCAGTAATTTGTAGGTATTCATTCTGAAATTAAATATTTCCTTCCTTTTGCACATAATTTTTTCCCTTGAGAACCCTTGTTTTTTCCTGTTAGATCATACTCCTGAGAATATGAAATCCCTTGAAATACAGTAATGATGCTGTTTTCATAAAATCAATTTGAAGAAATACCGGAGTAATATGATAGAACAAGAAAGGATAGTAATATTTATTGAGTTGTAACCGAAGGTAAAAGCTGACAGTTCAGTCATGACCATTCTAAATTTGAGAGCTTCTGTGATATTGCTACAACCACTAAATAAATGCTTAAGTAAATTTTTATAAGTCTAAGAGAAAAAATATTTTAAACATAAGAACAAAGGTATAACAGGGACATGAATTTCGATCTCCCTCTGTTCCTTTTTTTTATTTTATTTTAATTTTTCTAATACTGTATGCTGCTTTTGATCAAAGGGTAAAATCTGATTTATTTCAGTATCTTGACTGTATAATTTCTATACCATGTTGAAAAAAACCAAATAAATAGGCAAGCCACCTCCCCACTCAAAGCCTTCATATTCTGCTAAAGACAAATGCCCCACTCTTTTTCCCTTTGGGAGAAATTGAATACAAAAAGATCCAATGAAAAGGACTGTTTACAGTGGTGATGAGAACTCAAATAATGATTAATGTAGCAAATCCACCTCTCATCCACAGTATTTCAAGAAAAAAAACCCCAAAAAACAAATAACCAAGCAAACAGATGTGTGTCTAAAATGCTGCATAAGAGCAAAGCAGTAGCTGTAGTTTTCAGTTTGGTATGGCAAGAATGACTAGTGTGTTTTCTTAAAATCTACTTAACCCTTGCCAGATGCAGGTGAATCTCTGCATAAAAACAGCCCACGGCTCTCAGTGCACAGAGCGAGATACACTCAGCGATTATCCAAGTTGTAGAGATCATGTTGGTAAAAATGTATAATCTTGCTTCCCTTGCAGAAATATCTAGTTTGCATGCTCTGTGGACCATTGTAACAGGTGCTATGGAATTTAGCAATGAACTGATAAATAATATCAGTGTACAAATTGACTTTTCAGTACTATAAGAAGCCACACGTGGCACCTTAAAAAAAAAAAAAAAAGCACCACTTGAAAATGAAAAAGTGCGTTCACTCATTTTCTTTGGCAGCCTAAGGAACGGAATATGGACTTTAACTTGTTTATTGTTGACTCTATGTCTCCGGTCATTTACTAAGTTAAAATTTTAGCATAGTCCAGTAGTAGTATATAGTGCTCTTATGTCTCTATAAAGAAGACTGGGAAGTCAGAAAAAGGTGGAATCAGAGGGGGAAAGGAACAAAGAGATTAAAATGGAGCATTTCCAGTGCCTTTTGGTTTATAAATAATATTGAAATAAGGAAATATTTCACCAAAAAGTTTTGTTCAGTCTTACTTTCAGGTTACGCTTCTAAAATCCCTCTGATAAAAATCTTTCTTTGTAATGAAAGATCATAATAATAATAATAATAATAAATAAGCCAGAGCAAATATGAGATTGCTACTTGAAGAGAGCTAAAATTGATTTTCTTTCTTATTATTAATTAACAGATGTTTGACTCCCTAAAAAGGTCAGCCTAGTTGTTCCTAATTTGTATGCCTGTTGGACACCTCAGCAAAGTGACCGGGGCAAACTGAGCACAGAGAGTGAACTACCTTTTTCATCCTGGCTGCAATCACTCTGATTTAGCGTTAAGATAAGTTGGCAGCGTAAAATGGAGAAATCCAGTACTCCTAGGTGATATATGCCATGAAAATAAAAGACTTCAGTCCTTAGATTCCCAAAAACATCATAGAATTTAAGTAAAATAAAACCTAACTGACTTTCTTTTCATGCATATAGGTATGTAAGCCTAAAATAATTGATTGGTAAGAGTAGACCCTTCCTCTTTCTTTTATTTTTTTTTTTTTATTGCAATGGAAGGCAATAGCTTCTATGTAGTGTTATATATATATATATTTCTTATATTTCTATGTCTTTACATACACACAAAATAAATGGATATGGCTGACAATTTTTATAGACCTTATGGGAAATAGTAATTCTGTGAGCAAATCACATATATTCCATTAAAAGCATCCTAGCAAAGTTTAGCTGCAATTATTTTCAGTGTTATTAGAATAAAATTAGCTTTGTTCATATTTGTAAACTGCCTACAATGATGTTTTTCATGAAATTAGTCTGATGGTACCTTTAGTAACTTGGATAAACTTGATGACTTGATCAGTTAATATTTTTCCAAAGCTTTACGAATTTTCTAAGCAATTCTATAGCAATAATATATTTTACATTCTTTTCAGTTGGTTTATTAGCTCTTTGGGTTGCCTTGAGCTGCTAAAAAATCTTTAGGGACCTATTCATGAAATGTCTAGTTCTAAAGAGTAGTGTGAAAAGTATTAAGATGGAGCACAGATATTGCATAATTAGTTATTCTACTGCTGTATTAGATGAGATTTAGTTTTTCCACAATTTATGAAATTGTTCTGAAGTTGCTAAGACTAAAGGAAAAGAAAGAAACAAGGAAAAGTTTAATAGCTATAACTCAAAAACTAAAGGGTATCAATAATAACAGCGTGCTATTGGGCATGCTATTGCATGCTTTCTTCTATGGATGAAATTTGTACACTCATTTTTCCACTACTATTTGAAATAAGACTGTAGTTGCAATTCTCCTTACCTCATTTTAATTCTAAAATTCGTAACCATTTCTGTATCTCAGAAAATATAGATGGGTAACAAAGGCTTTTGAATTCTGAACTATATTGCCCATAGTATCAGCAAAACCAGTTATGTTTTACTGTCAGAATGTAACTCTAATTACTTATTCATTCTTATTCTCTGTCACATACTATACATAAGCTTTTGTGCTATACATAGGAACTTGTCACAAAAAGATTAAAAAAAAGTTTAAAATATAAGTTAAGATGGTGTGTTTAATATGTTTTTAATATTTGTTATGGAAAAGTCTTTACTTAAAAGCTTAGACTGACAATTTTTTTTTCTTTTCTGAAACACCCCTTATTTTATAGGATAGAGAGAGTTGAGTTATTATACATTAGCATTTTGGGTTTTTTACTGTTAAATCTCTATGCCCTTGTCTGCACAGAATACAAACACTGTTTGAAGGTAGAAATAGTAATTTACTCCTGAGATTTTGTATTGTGCTCTGCTACATTAATTAAGCAAGACTATGAATTTACATCTGATGTGACAAAGATGATAAATATAATAGTAGGTAAATAAGAGTTTTAAGAAAGAATGTGTGATGAGGGAAATAGATCTATGCTATTTGTTTCCTAGACTAATATGACTGAAATTTATTTCTAAAGAAAAATAATCAGAAATAAAGACAGGAAAACACAGAATAAGAGAATCACAGAATAGTTGGGACTGGAAGGGACCTCTGGAGGTCATCTGGTCCAACCCCCCTGTTAGAGTACGGCTTATAGCAGGTTGCCCAGGGCCATATGCACACAGCTGCCATATCCAGACAGCTGCCATAACCAGACAGCTCCCTTGAAGGGGCGAGACTCCACAGCCTCCCTGGGCAACCTATGCCAGTGCTCATTCACAGTCACAGCAAAAAGTGTTTCCTTATGTTTAGCGGGAACTTCCTGTGTTTCAGTTTGTGCCCATTGCCTCTGCTCCTGTTACTGGCCACCACTGAAAAAAGCCTGGCTCCATCCTCTTTGCCCCCTCCCTTCAGGTATTTATACACATTGATGAGATCATAGAATCATAGAATGGTTTGGGTTGGGAGAGACCTTAAACATCATCTAATTCCAGCCCCCCTGCCATGGGCAGGGACACCTCCCACTAGACCAGGTTGCTAGAAAGTCCCATCCAACCTGGTCTTGAACACTGCCAGGGAAAGGGCATTCACAACTTCTCTGGGCAACCTGTTCCTGTGTCTCACCACTTTCACGGTAAAGAATTTCTTCCTAATATTTAATCTAAATCTCCCCTCTTTCAGTTTAAAACTGTTACTCCTCACCCTATCTTTACGCTCCCTGATAAAGAGTCCCTCCCCATCTCTCCCGAGTCTCCTTTTCTCCAGCGTAGACAGTCCCAGGTCTCTCAGCCTTTCCTCATATGTGACATTCTCCTGACCTTGTCTTATTTGTGGACCTTCACTGTGCTCTCTCCAGTATGTACATGTCTTGCTTGTACTAGCGACCCCAGAACAGGACACAGTAGTGTATCCTCTGATAGAGAACACTCTGGTAGTGTTAGCCTTCTTTGTGGCAAGGGCACATTGCTGGCTCATGGTCAACTTTGTGTCCACCAGGAGCTCCAGGTCCTTTTCTGCAAAGCTGCTTTCTAGCAGATTGGCCCCCAGTTTGCACTCTGCAGGTGCATTATTGCCCTCCAGGTGCAGGACATTGAACTTCCCTTTGTTGAACTGCATGTGGTTCCTTTCAGCCCTTTTCTCCAGCCTGTGGAGTTCCGTCTGGATGGCAACACCGTCCTCTGGCTTATCAATCACTCCTCCAGGTTTGGCGTCATCTGCAGACTTGCTGAGGATACGCTATGCCCAATGATCCTGATCACTAATGAAGATGTTAAACATACTGGACCCAGTATTGACCCCTGGGGTACACTGCTGGCCTCCAACTAGGCCTCTGGTCCCACCAATTCGGATGGATAGATGGGACTGAATCTATCAATGCACCTCAATGTCCAGCCCATACTTTATCGGCTTCTCTACAAGGATCTTATGGGACACAGTGTTAAAAGCCTTAGTGTAGTCCAGGTAGACAATAGCCCCTATCCTCTCTCCTCACCTACCATACCGGTCATTTAATCAGAAAAGTTTATCAGCTTTGTCAAGCATGGCTTCTCCTTGGTGACTATTCTTGATTACCTTCTTGTCCCTTAAGTAATATAGATTACTAAGTAATATCATGAAACCTTGATAGCATAGAAATGTTATACAAATATTTTATGTGGTATTCTGACACAGTGATCAATCTATCTAACTATTTATCTGCACATCTAACACCATACTCTTATGTACATTATAAATATAACTATACAGGAGTATTCTTTTTCTAGGATCTGACCTCTCTCAATTAGACCAACTTGGAATATTTTCAGCAACTGATGACATAATCCATTTCTCAAAAGAGTATTAAACATCTTTTCAATATTTAATTTTATTTTTGCATGTCTTTCACATATATTCCCTGCAGAAAAGCCTTTTTATCATGTAATTAGATTGTTGGTTGCCTGTTTTCAAAATTACTTTTTTTTCTTCAAACCATTTACTGTAACTCGAGATATTAAATTAAGATATGTACTTGTGTGCAGCTCAGAAGTAGTAAAATGTCCCCCGTGTGGAATAAAGATTCCATCCAGTTGATACATCTGTGTTTTGAGCAGTTCCAAACAATATTTATTCTCTTATATTGCTGCTCTACAGAGTAATGATGAAATCTTTTTTACTGTACAAAGTCTTTTTTTATTACAGCCTCTCCCTTTTAGCAGTTTTTGGAAACTATCTCTGTTTCCTGAAAATACAGATATCCGCAGGTGAGATATTGGCAAGACATAGAATTGCTTCTTTTATTTGGCATTTGCAAACTTCTCTTCGCAATTTTCAGGTTTATTTTTTCTTCAGCTTCTTCCTATTAGTCTGATGATTGCTAACCCAGTTCCCTGGGAAATCACCTGGTTTTACCTTTGCTTCTTTTACTTTGAATCTGTCTTAATGCTTTTGTCTTGCAGCCTGGCAAATCCAATCTGCTTTTTGTTTTTTATTTCAAAACCTTTAGAACACTCACTTCTTATTTCAATACTATCTTTTCTACAGCCTGATTTTGGCAAAGTGAGCATGTTCTCTCCAGAATTTCATATTTTGCTCAGTTTCTTCAGATTCTGTTAATAATTATTCTCTCTTTCAAATTTGTGACATTTTAAAGTGATGTTTTTCAGGTTTTGCATTCTTACTATCATCTTCAAACTTCAAAATTCATTACAATAGGTATATCAATGGCTTGTCCTTCTTCACTTCAAGTTTTTAAACAAGTCTATAAATATAGATATTTTTTTAAAGTGCTCTTTTGCTCATTGCTCTCTTTATCACCTCTGCTTGCTATTGCAGAAAGACAAAAATGTATCCTGGAAATTGTAGCGACATTTCCAGAAGCCTATGTGTATTGTTTTATCTCCTTGTTTTCACTCACTAACCTCTCTTTATCTATTCTTGTCTTCTTCAGTTTCTTCCTGCCCTCCTAATAGCAAGTGACATTTATATGATAATTTTTGAGAATCTGATCTACGAAACTACTGAACTGAAAAAACAAGTAGCAAACAATGTCTATATAGTATGTCAGTAAGACAAGCGGCAAACAGTGCCTAAACTGTACTTCTGTGAAAAAAACACTAGACGCTACTTCAAGGATAAGCCATGCTAGCATCAACTTAGTAATTAAAATTGTTGCACTGGATAGGCAGTTTCATATTTGAGCTTTTCTCATCCTCAAGGAATATTAAGGTACTCCACCAAAATGCACTGACTCTTAATATATATGATGAGGTGGTTCTTTGCAAAGGTTTTCCCTTCCACCTGGGTCAGACATAACCTCTGGGTCTAGAAAAAATCAGTCTCCTGTAGCAGTCTCTATTCACACCACTCCACCAATACGATTCTTGTTCTCTGAGAACAGTCTGGCCAGTCACTGGTGGCCCAGTATTCAGAGTGGTAATGAATATGAATCTTGGGGGGGTCTTACTTGGGAAACTCAAACTCCTCAGTTTCTAAACACATCATAGGAATCATAAATTTAAAGACTTAATATTTTGGCCAAATTTGGCATATTTCACAGAGACTAGAGAACATATACTTTGGAAAAAAATGCCAGTCATACTTTGGAAAAAAATGCCAGTCTCTTACAAACACTTCAAATTTGAATGATGTCAGATCTCCACCAAGATTGCCAGTTTTTTTTCTGTTTGCTTTCTTTATTATTAATTTCCTTTTTGCTAACAATTACGTTTCCTCAGGGCTTTTTCTCAGAATCATATGTACCTTTCTTTATTAACTTTTCCTCCTTTCATTCCCTCTCCTACAAACGAAAGCACAGAAAGAAACAAAAGTCTACTATTGAGAGACATTTGTCTTGAAGGTTTTCAGATCTGATGGATAGTTTTAAAATTGTAAGACTGCAAAAATTGTCTTAACATGAGAAAAACATGGGAACCCTAGGAACAGTCAACCTTACCAGATCTGAAAAAAAATTTTAAAAGGTTAGGCACAACACAAACTAAGAATTGCATTTTAAAAAATTCCTTGCTTTCATAGGGAAAAAAGGGAAAAAAAGAAGACCTGGGAAACTAAAGACTGGTCAGTCTCACCTCTGTGCCCAGCAAGACCATGGAGTAGTTCCTCCTGGAAAATATGCTAAGGCACATGGAAAATGAGGTGGTGATTGGTGAGTGTCAACATGGCTTCACTAAGAGGAAGTCATGCTGACAGTTTTGATGGCCTTCTTCGGCAGGGTTACAACACTGGTGGAAAAGGGAAGAGCACGTGACATCATCAGCCTGGACTTGTGTAAAGCATTTGACACTGTCCCAAATGACATCCTTGTCTCTCTATTGGAGAGAAACAGATTTGGTGGATGGACCACTAGGCGGATAAGGAGTTGGTTGGATGCTCTCACTCAAATAGTTGCGGTCAACGGCTCAGTGTCC
>VWZL01004244.1:9963-55335 GCA_013396915.1 Stercorarius parasiticus | reverse complement strand
CTCTACTCCACTCTGATGAGACCCCACCTGGGGAAGTACCCCTGGCTCTGGGGCCCCCAACATGAGAAGGACATGGATCTGTTGGAAAGAGTCCAGAAGAGGGCCATGAAGATAATCAGAGGGCTGGAGCACCTTTCCTATGAAGATAGCTGAGAGATCTGGAGTTGTTCAGCCTGGAGAAGAGACAGCTCCGGGGCAGCCTTCCAGTGCCTAAAGGGGGTCTACAGGAAAGGTGGAGAGGACTCTTTATCAGGGAGTGTAATGATAGGACAAGGGGTAATGGCTTTAAACTGAAAGGGGGGAGAATTAGATTCGATATCAGGAAGAAATCCTTTACTGTGAGGGTGGTGAGACACTGGGACAGGTTGCCTAGGGAAATTGTGGATGCCTCATCCCTGGAAGTGTTCAAGGCCAGGTTGGATGGGACTTTCTAGCAAGCTGGTCTAGTGGGAGATGTCTCTGCCCATGGCAGGGGGGTTGGAACTAGATGGTCTTTAAGTTCCCTTCCAATCCTAACAATTCTATAATTCTATGATTCTATGATAGAATCATACAATGGTTTGAGATGGAAAGGACCTTTCGTCATTCACTGGATCATGTGGGACCGTGTCAAAGACTTTACAGAAATCAGGGTATATGCTATCAGTGTCTCTTGTCTTACTCGCTGTGTGAGCCGATGAAGGCAGGACGCAGGAACAACCACACACCATGGATGAAAGGCAAAGAACAAATTTAATCTTGATACCTCACAGACCAGGGAATCTCTGAAGCAACACCCGGGTAGAGGCACGCAAGCAGGGACCGCAGGCACCCCAGTGCAAGAGAGAGTTCTTGTTAGCAAGAGTCCTTGGCAGCGAGAGTCATTGTTAGCAAGAGTGGGCGCGGACTCCCTGTTCTCTCTGGTATTTAAAAGGGTTCAAACTGGCATAGTTTTCCCACTGTGCTTTGATCTTCAACAACAGGCCAGGATTCTCAACTTAAGCTTGATAACCAACATCACATAGGAATCCACACATTACTAACAAATACAGTGTTAATGACTGTGTAGAATTTAATGTAACCCTGGTATAGTATAATCCAAAAAAAATGTGATTTTACACTGAAAATACTAAGCAGTGACATCTAGATTGTACAAAAACACTGAAGAGAGTTTTAACTTTTATAGTGAATCAAGAAAAAAAATCTTTTTTTATAATATGATAAAATAGCTTGAAGACTTATTTAACAGCTTTTTACAGTTTCAGGTCATGAGTTTGTGGCGGGTTAACATGAGCCAAATGTGCACTCAGCTGCTCATTCATTTACCCTCCTCAGTAGGATTAGGGGAGAAAATAGGATAAGAAAGCTCATGGTCAATACAAAGACAGTGAGACTGCTTACCAATCACTGTCATGGGCAAAACAGATTCAACTTGGGGAAAATTAGTTTAATTTCTTGCCAATAGAATAGTTTCAGGTAGTGTGAAATAAAAAGACAAATATTAAAAGAGGACCTTTTCTTCCCTCTTTCGCATGTCCAGATTCTCTCCTTCATTCCAAACTCCTTTTCCCCCCTGAACAGCACCAGAGGAATGTGGAGTTATGATCAATACATAATAGTTTTTCTCTGTCACTCTTTCCTCCTCACACTTTTCCCCTGCTCTTGTATGGGTTTCCCACAGCTTGCAGTCCTTCAGGAAAAAAATCAGACAGCTTGGGGTCTTGCAGGTCCTGTCAGGAAAACTGCTCTACTGTGGGCTCTCCACAAGCTGCAGGGAAATACCTGCTCCAGCATCACTGTGGAACACCTCCTCCTCCTTATGCGACCTTTGTGTTCCCTCTCCACTTCTCACTCTTTTTCTTTCTTGCTCCTCCTTCAGTCCAGCATTTTTTGTTCTTTCTTAAATAACTTTTCCCCAAGGTGATCCCTCTGCTGTTTCTCACTCTCTATCTGCCCCCCAACAAATGAAAATATGAAGAATATGAAGAATATGAAAATATTCAGATGTGCAAATTTTCATACATATTTTTCCAGGTGATATAATGAGTTAAAAATCAAGATTTGTCACTTCTGGTTTGTTGTATGTAGGAATATATATTTCAAATCCTTTTTGAAAATCTGCCCATGTTAGAAAAAGGGATTATCTGAAAACAGTCAGCAAAATGGGATTTTAATTCACACAAAACTGACAAAACTGCAGAAGTTCCTGAAAGAGGAAGGAAAAAAAGAAGTATGCATATTGCTAGTCAAAGCAAAGAGTGCTTAGTTTCTTCCTTTCTCTAACAGAGTTTGAGAAGCACAGAAAAGGACAGTTTTCTTTTCCTCTGAATTTGTTATTTCCTCTCACCTGGAAGTCTTTATAAGTCACAAAAGTGTGGTGCATTAGTAGTGCAGAACAAGTCTACTTTCAAAATGAGGTATTCCAGAGGAAAAAAAAAAAAGGATTTTAAAGCTACTATTAGGAAATATAGTGTATTTATGTTATGCTTTACATGAACATAATTTTTAAAGACCTAGTAATGCTGTGAATATTTGAACAGCAAGGGAAGGTGTACTGAAAGGGAATGTGGTCTGTCAATTTCAAGAGATGCTGAAGATCTGAGTACAAGCTTCACTGTTGTCATGCAAGTTTTCAAAACAAATAAGGAATGGGAGGCATATAAGCCACAGAACAGTTTCTTCTACCTTTTGCATTTGATCATGCTTGGTCTGACACAATTTGCTCATTTGATAAATAATTTAATCTTCTAAATGTCCAAATAGTTGTTCCTGTTTAAAGCAGGTAAACAGCAGTAGCCACTGGCAGTGATGATAACTCACATAATGATCAGTTGCTGTGTAGTTAAGATGTTCACACAGCTGATATTGAGTGACTGCCCCCCTCAAAATTAATCAGTGGCTGAAAACTCAAGTTCTCATTTATTCATTGTCACAAGGTAGCCATGGTTATTAGTAATCTGCTACAGGCCTTTCCCTCTTCAAAGTAGCAGGGCTGTGGGAACTTGGGAAGTTGCCCGGGGTTGGACTAGGAACAGTAAAATATTAGGAGAATTAACTTGTATGTTGTTTTAAGTGGGTGAAGAAAGTGCAATGGTACTGTAAAGAGATAACAGACAAACAGTGGTGTATTCTGGTGAGGTACATATGAAGGTAAGAGTTTGATGAGAGGACTATTGGTTTGAAAGACTTATGAATAGAAGAGAAATAGGTAGCACATATTAAATGTAAGATAACAGAGTCAGGAAGAGACCTATATTTTTGTGGAAATGGACAGAGAAAGTATGTGGCTTGCTGTTCCTAGGATACAATATTCAGTAACACATGCAATTGTTTGTGCTTTTCATTAGCAGGAGGATATGCCACCCTGAAATACCATACTTCACGAATATCCTAAAACCTGAGTATACTATACAAAAACACCAAGTAACTTGTTGTGCATCTATCTAGATGTATCCTAAATTTTTTGGGAAGTGTGTATGTGCAATTTGCCTTAAGATCAAAATAAACCACGTGGTTGAATTCTGCAATTGTGTATCTGGAGGTAAGAATAAAAAAGTTTGGTTTAGTACCTTTTTTTTTCTTTTTCCAAGGGCCTAGAATGCAAGGCAAGCATTTGCTGTTACTGGTTTTGGAGACCAGAACAATTACCATTACAAAGGACTACAGTATATGAAAGGAAATTGCATCAAGCGGTTGTGCTTTTTATGATGCAATCCATCCATTTCTAATCACTGTTTTCTCTGTCAGGATATGCTATACCAAACGTTCTACATATATAAACATGGCTTTCCTTATGACAAAAAGTCAAGTTACTGCTAAGGTTTCTAAGAAAATTTATGGCTCAGGAAAGGCTTTACCATCCTGCTCAGACATGCAGTTAACAAGTAATCCTCCCTTTCACTGAGAGTTACTCATTATTCAACAGTTTACAAAGTCAAACTAGTCTATTCAGAGTAGCCAAAATACAAACTGAGAAGCCCAACTGTATTTTTTTTTAATGGTAAAATGTTTATCATAATTGGTGTACTTGTATATATTTTCACAAGAACAGAAATGACTTCATGTACCATCTTGTCCTGAACATGTCAAGAAGGTTTGCACTCCAAAAAGATTCAAAATGACTAATTCTATCTGCCTTTTTTTTTTTTCTACAATATGGAAAATAAAGATTTTATAACCAAAACTCAAGCCATATGAAATACAAATATGAAAAACTACTTGAGTTTAATATTGCAGATTGCTTTGGTATACTTACACACTGAAGCACCATGTCAGAATATTACTGTTAATTTAGGAATTCTTTGATTCTTTGAAAGGAAAATATTTTGCTTGATATTTTATTTTAATTCTTTTGTTTGATTCCCTTTTTTTGCCAAGACTGTTTGTAACTTCTCTGCTTCACACAGAGATATTATAAATTGTATATGTATCCTTTGTAGTCTGATATCATCAGTTCATTGTTTGCTCTTAATTAACTGAAGATTCTGATAATATCTTTGCTAGGAGAAAATGAAAATATGGTCAAAGTTCTTGATATTGTCATTGATTTTAATATACAAAAAAAATAAAAATAGATAATGAGACATTTAAAAAAAAAGGCAGAAAGATTAAATAAGTTCTATTTCCAGAAACATTGCATCTAAAAATTATTATTTCTTCAGCTTATTACAATCAAAACTGCTTTTCACAGCATCTACTTGACCTTTAAAATTGAAATGATCTTAGATTATAACTCACTCATTTGTTTTGGTCGGGATATTGGCAAACTTAATAAATGAGGTGGCCTGATAATTACTGCTGGAGCTGGGATTTGTATTTGACTTCTTAGTCATTGATCATTGCTTCAAAGAATGATTTATGGACTCTGCCTCTAGAATTACAGTTTCTTGAGGGAAAGTTATAGGCTGGGCCAGAGTTCACTGAACTATCCAAAGAAACTTATAGCATTTCTTAAGCAAGAGGAACTTTTAGCTTTCCAGGCCGTAGATCTTCAGGACCTTGATACTGTCAAACCTGATCACATTTTCCTGTTAGGGTAAATATAGTTAATAGAAGGGCGCTTTTTAGGCCTTCTTTTTTTTCTGTTTTGGAATGAGGAGAAAGGGAGGGAATTTCTCATTCCATTTTCCCCATTTGGTTTTTATCACAGTTTCGAAATCTATGAATTGCTGGATAACTTCTTTAAGAATTCACTCTTTCTATTCAGGGAGTATGTCTGTCATTAAAAGATCATATTAAAAGACACAAGCAGATGTCCCTTGAATGAAATGATATTGTTGGAAAAGTGGCTCACATATTGTCAGAAACAAGGTCCTCACCATTATCAAGACACTGGTAGGACAATTATGTTTCTGTTATTTTCCATACTACTACCTGCATAGGAATGTTACTAGTAGGTAAAGATAATACTTTACTTCTTATAAATTATCAGATGTATGAGGAATTAGAATTCTGCCATGATTATATTAAGAATATATGATTAAGACAAGCATACAAGCAATAAATGACTAGGTTTTATGACTATAGAGGTCATAAAAAAAGGTTTTATGACTACAGAGGAAAAGATGATTATGGCAGAAATTATGACAAAAAATTTTGTGTTGCAGCAAAGGTAAAATTAGTACTTCCAAAAAGAAGGAAGATTCAGAATCTGCATGCTGATGAATGCTGAAACGCTCTATGTTTAGAAAATAAATCATCCAGTGATAAGAAGAAATTACAGAAGAGCACTGGTAACATTTTAAGTAAAAGTGGGCCCATGAAGTTCAACAAGGCCAAGTGCAAGGTCCTGCAAATGGGATTGGGAAATGACCAGTATCAAAACAGACTGGGAAGGAATGGATTGAGAGCAGCCCTGAGGAGAAGGACTTGGGGATACTGGTGGATGAAAAGTTGGGCTTGAGCCTACAACATGCACTTGCAGCCCAGAAGGCCAACCGCATCCTAGGCTGCTTCAAAAGAATAGCAGCCAGAAGGTTAAGGGAGGTGACTCTGCCCCTCTACTCTGCCCTGGTGAGACTCCACCTGGAGTACTGCGTCCAGCTCCAGGGTTCCCAACCCAAGAAAGACATGGACCTGTTGGAGTGAGTCCAGAGGAGGGCCACAAAAATGATCAGAGGGCTGGAACACCTCCCCTATGAGGACAGGATGAGAGCATTGGGGTTGTTCAGCCTGGAGAAGAGAAGGCTCCAGGGAGACCTTATTGCAGCCTTTCAATGGATTAAAAATGTAAATTTGTGAGTGCAGAACAGCTTACTAGAAGTTCTGCCCAACTGAGCAGAATCTAAGTAGCCACTGTCGATATTAACCTGTTTTGCTTTTAGGCACGTAAGAGTGTACATGGCATTATTTCTTCATTGTTTGTGTTCCACATTTTCTCCTGCTTTTCATAGCATAAGTTATTAATTATTTCTTTAATATTGATTCAACAGATTCTGTTTACATTGAAGTTCCACCACCCTAGCTATTAAAATTCTAAATATAATCTCTGTTTAGATAATAAAATTTTTTGCATATCATGAAACTCGGGAATAAGATATATAGGTCCAACAAACAGAAATAAGGTTATTATGGGTGAATGCCTTCATATCTTAAGGTACAGTGGTTATTCTTGCCAAATTCTTTTTGGCAGACAACTTTATTTTGGTAAAATTGGCACTGTTCAATAATATTTGTTTTCTTTAATCAGTGTCATTGTTTACAGTATATATAAATGCAGCTACACAGTTATCAAAGTTATTGTATCTACTATTAATTTCTACTTTCCTTCATCTTTTCATCCTATTCTATTTCAAATACAAAAACCTCTTTCACTCTTTAGATCTGCTTATGTTCACCTTCTAAGTTTATTAATTTTTCCCAAATAAATTGCAAAGTTTTCACTTTCAGAAAGAAGTTTTTATTTCATTACCAGACAATGGACATCCGAAAACTAAGCACCTAAGATGTGACTTGTCTCACATAACTTATTCTACTCATAAAATGAAAATCTAAGAAAGGTAGGATCTGTTGCCTCGCCTCTCAGATATAGTTATTTTATTGTTATTCTTGACTGTATGTGGAAACTTGACCATTAGTTTAGATTAGACAACTAGCTTTTAAACAGTAGAAGTTAGTAAAACCCGTTAACTTGACTATGACTGTCAGTGGTCAAATCTTTTGCTTGTTATAATTATTCACATAAAAATACTAGCCTTCCTGTCTCTTTTGTATTCTATTACACAGTCAAGTTGATGTTTTGGACTGAAATAGAATGATCACAGAACGTAACAGTGTTGCTAAATTGTAAATATTAAAAATAATCTGACTATAGCTAAAAAGCCCCACTCAGCTCGCAGGCCTATCATTGTCAAAGGAAAGCTTTCTATGTTGTACTGTTTAAATAAAATAATGAAATGAGGCAAACAGTATTTTTCTGTCATTAGTTTTCATTACATTTATTTATCTACATTTTTATTTTTGGGATTTCATTTTTAAAGCTAACTTTTTTTTTTCTTTATGAAAACCCCCACCACCCAGAGCTAGAATAATGATGCTAAATTCCTATGGAATATGAATAAAAAAATACTTGTTCTGAGCAGGATAACGAAAATTTCCAATTAATAGTTTCTAAAAAGGTGCTTTGGTTTTGTTTTATATTTTTTTTTAAGAATTGTGTTTGTGAATGACCGTATTTCTTGGAGTACTGTAAGTTGTAGTAAATCATATGATGTATTAAAAACTGAAATGATCTGTTCATAATCTGTTATAGGCCTCTTTTGCATTTAGTCTGGTAAATTTATGCTGAAAAAAAGATAATTTTTTTGAGATTGCCATACCGATTCAGTTGGAAGGTTGCTTTATCGCAAATTTCACAGGCAGGAGACAACCATTTTTAATATTACTTGTCTTTCAAGGACATAAAATTTGATTTTGACCTACAGCTTTTTCAAGACTTCCCATTTCATTACCTATAGTTCACGTTTATTACTTATAGAAGTAAAGCTGAAATTTCACCTGTTCTTCAAGTAACCATATACGAGAAGAGAAGGCTCCAGGGATGCAAATAATTGTTTCTATTCTCATGTTCTGTAGAAATATGCAATGACCAAAGAAAATCAATTAATAATGGGACATTTTGGTAGAAATTTCATATCATCTGATAATCCTCACAGGTGAAAGACGTACCAGGTAAAAAATTATAGAGGGAGTAGCATAAGAATGAGAAGATACTTTTACAATCTAATGATTTGTGATAATGGAAGAAAGGAAAAAAAAAGCCAAAAGTCAACCCACCCAAACGAAAACCCCAACCCTGAGTTGTTTCACTAATATATAAAAGCCATTATTTGCACAGAGTAACTAAAATTTCCAAATTTTGCTGAAGTTCATGTTAATGGTAATGAATTTTGGAAAAGACTAACATACAGTGGCTTGCAAGCTGCTTTGAAAAAAACAAAAAAAATCTTTTTTAGAAATAATAACTCAAAATCAGTTAAAATGAAAATATCACTCATTCAAAACAGCTGTTCTGTGCTGCTGTTGGTTTTATTTTCCTCATCTTTCTTCTAATACTTCTTTCTATATAAAGCGTGATTCCAGTCTATGAAGTGAAAATGTAGAAATGAGACCTTGTTTAGCAGACTTATTCCTTGTGCTTATTCAGAGTATTTTAGACAATAAAAGATGTTCTGTTGTTTTTATGCCTGTCACACTAAAAAACAAATATTGTTAAAGAAAAAAAAAGAATTCTTTTCATGAATGTCATCAACAGGCAGTGAAATCAGGATCACTCTAAGCAAAATACGATCTGACATCCCTTATATAAGGTAATTTGATTATATGGACTGGAGAATGGAAACGACTTCTTAGACTCTGTGTTAAGGGTTTGCGGGCATGTGGATGGCTTCTTTATGGAAATATCAGGGAATTAAATTCAGACAATTTCTTTGTTCTGCAAAGTTCTTGCTCAAAGTAACGCTATTTTTGAAATATAATTTCCAGACCCTCAGCTGATGTAATTTACAGCAGGAGTTTGATTATTTACAACCATAGAGACGTAACTTATTATTAAAATACAAACAAGAACTAGAAGAAATATTCTAAGAAATTGTTAGCATTTATATTAATGCAGAAATGAATCTTGAGTATTTACGTGTTTTTTAAACAAAAACCAAATATTGTTCCCCATCAGTGTAGAACTTTGTTAGGATCTTTTTTTACTGAAAACATCAATGACACTGCATATTTTTGTCCTTTCATATTAATAATAAATCATTTGATAAGTCTCCTCAAATGAAAGCACATCCAGCTTTCTTCCACAGGAAGTTTTTGGATGATGATGCATATATAAATACATAAAATACTTCCATTATTGTAAACTCAGATTATAATTACATTTTACCTCTGTGTTGTGTTATTTTCCTTCTGGCCCACAGTATAAAACATATCGTGTAGTAAAGGTTTCAGACTGAGTTCTATTATAATGACTTTTAGATCCATTAAGTTAGGTTAAGAGGGAGTCCCTTTGAGCTAAGTGTTTAAGTCACTATAAAATGCTCTATAGAGAACAGGCCTAAAGGGAGATGAGCTGGTCAAGCTATTAATTTATTTTTTTTTCTATTACCTTCATTGAAACCTGGCAGAGTTTATTTAACTGTTTATTACAAGCTTACCTGTCCTTTCACTGATATTGCTGGAGGAGGAATTTGCATGTCTATGCACATACATACACGCAAAGAGAGAGAGAGAGAAGCTGTATATGCATACATATAAAGTTTCACAGCTATGCATATATATTTTATATACACATATACATATATGTGGAAATCCAGAACTCCTTGAACTCAGGGAAAAAATGAACACTGAAGGCACTAATGGATAATCACGTGTAGTATGAGGGGTAAAATAACATAATTTCCAAAAGAAAAATGCTATGAGATAGATCTAATCAGTTATGACACTATGGGCTATTTAGGCATTCAGTAAATCAATGCTGTATTTCCTGTTGAGAGTCATAGGAGTAAGATATGACACGAGTCATTTTAACCAGCTCCTGAAGGAGCTGTGCTCATGTAATACACTAGGGCACTTCACACATCCTGATACTGTTATCCTTGCGGCTTAGATGTCAGCACATGCCCATAATCAAGGGTATATACATCTGTGTGCCAGTTTAAAAAGTCAGAAAGCAACATAAAACAGAGTGCTGAGGGTATTGTGCTATATGAGAACGCGGTAACTCACTTTTCACCAACAGCAATGTAGCATTATTATGGTCCACTTAGCTTGAATAGTGATAGCACACTGGCTAAATTCAATAGCTAAACATAATTTTCATGTCCTTTTCATTCTACTGTAGCATAATCTTCAATATTTTAGAGAAATGTCCGTCCGTATTCCAAGTTTTCAAAACAACAAAAAAACAAACAAACAAATGCTCCAAAACTCCATATAAAATTATCACTGGTATCAACTTGAAATCTTTTGTTGAAACTTTTCTTAAATGTTTTGAATAACACGTATCTACTGGGATAGTATCTTGAGATGCTTTTCAGGCAAGCAACAATAATGTTGCCATTTCTAATTTCTTTTTGTATTACTACTGATTTTCATACTTGTAAAGAAAAAAAAAGACAAAAAAACCCACACAAACAAAACCCAGTTCAGATTCTCCTTAAATGAGAAGCCACTGGATACATTTCAGCTTAATCATTGCAAATTCTTCATATTCTTATAATCTCAGCTTTTCTCCTGAGATTTTGATTAAGATGATAAATCTAGTGGTATTAGTTTGCAGCTTTCTTTTAACAACATCTCAGAACAACTGAAATCAGTGATGAAGCTCTTAAAAACTTTAATGGCACTTTAATGGAGTTTTGAGTTTTAAGCTTTTTCCCTTTGTTTTCCCATGACACAAATACCTTTTGCAATGCCATAAAAATTCTGGTTTTCACCTGTTCTAACCTGATCACACAAAACCATCCACAATCTAGACCTATGTTTATCTAAAGGTGAAGTATAATCTTGACTGGAGTTCAAGAAGATTACAGCCAGTTGAGAATGATTAAAGATCTGGTACTTAGGAGAGAAAAAACTACTTTCAGTAATAAATCTTTGAACTTTCTCAAGTTATGTTTTCAGTTTTCTTTATAATAATAACATATCACTGTATTACCGTATTTTTATATTGATTCTTGCACATCACTTTCTAAATATTTCACTTATTCTGCAGATCATAGAATGTAATAGTATTTTCAACTAGAAAATTAGTACCACAGTCGTCTTGTAATTTTCAAATCAAAAATTGACTTGCTTCCAGAATTATTGGTTTAACTTTCATTTCTGGCAAATTAACCTGAAAAATACTGTCCTAAAATGTAAAGCCTCTGTATAAATCACAGTACGAGAGGTGCCCTATAACAAGGCAGGACTTCTGTCATATACAAAGATCAGAGTTGGATCAGTTCTGCCTACTGCATAACTCCAATTTGCACTTACAGTTTTTTGCTTACTATACTAGCCCTCCTAACTTTTCCTAGTAGAAAGAGATTTCTGGAATGTGGTTAGGACCTTTGAAGATCCCTTGAGGTGCCCTCCACCTAGTCTGAAGCCTGAAGCTGGGCAGGGAAGATCTATTAAAACTCTGTGTTACAAGTTGCAACTATCATTTAATCCTGATGATATCAACAGAACACTCACAAATGGCTATTTTTAAAGTGGCAAGAACTTGTGAAGAGTACGGGATTCTTTTGTAAGTGTACAGTGGTCATTTCCTTTGAAGGGTTAAAGGCAGAGATCTTGAAGAGATTTCATCTCATCTGACTTAGATGTCCCTAACGCAGACAGCTGCTCCTTAGCTACTCACCCTACCTGTTGTTTAGTTGAAGGAAAAAAGCAGTCAATCACCCTGAAAGTATGATTTATCTGATTCACTTTGTGCCTATTTCTACTTCCTGATAAAATAAATTATACCATAAAACTACCTTCCCCTCCTCCCAGGGATTGGTCTGTCAGTGATCCAAGGCCTAGCTTTGACAGAGAAAGTCCGCTGAGTAGAGCCATACAAGATAAGAAATATAAAATTGCAGATAGAAGTAAGATTGCTGGTATGGGGACAGTCTGCAGCTCAATGATTCCAGGAAAAAGAAACAAAAAATTCCCTCCCCCCAAAAAAAAACAAAAACAAAACCAAAAAGCAAAACCCAAACATGGACATAAAGAGATAAGCAGGAAGCCTGAAGATGGCAACTGAGCAACACTGAGAAACAGGCTGATTCAGGAGTAACAAAGGCTGAACCTTCCACCAGTTGCTGACAGCTGCCCAGCCAGCAAAGACTCTTTGTACACAGAGTTCAGTATCCCTTAACCTAGTAGTTTATTGATTCTAACCAAATAATGTCTTTTTCTTTTAAAATTGTGTCTGTCAGAGTCCCTTCAAATACGTAAAATTTACTCAAGCGTACTGACCCAGAAAGTAATGAGAGTCCAAGGCTCTAATTACTACACAGTTACCATAGGTTACTATAGACTCCTATCCACCTCATCTAGGAAAATTTCTGAAAGAGCAATGGGGACAAAGAAAAAAAAAACCCACCCAAAAGTACAAACTAGAAAATATTAATGAATAATTAGTCCATTGCTATGTAGGGAGGATTCAAGTGTAACCTCCTCTAAGTATTACAAAATATTTGAATTCAGTTTAAAAAAAAATATATATATAAAAAAAAATCCTTTAACACTGGTGATATGCAGGATAGGTCCTACAAATGTAGTGATGGATGATGGAACACAAAACATCCAATGACCTCAATGCTTTCAACTGCTTATGTCAGAGAGATCAGATATTTCTTCATTACAGGATTCTGAGATAATTGTGACATGAATTCATGGGAGCAGTATGTCCAGTAATGCGACGAGATCAAACGTGGTTCATTTTTATAGACTATCGGAAAGCGTAGTAGCATTATTATATAAAGATTCAAATGTGAGGGAAAGTGTGAGTGCGATGAGTAAATTTAGAAAGAAAAGTTACTTAATGACATTGAAGACAGTCAATTAAACAGAGAGCAGATAAAAAGTAGAAGGGATATATCAAAGTAACGGATTAACCTCATATGTTTCTTTGTTAAGAAAACTTCTGATTTTTTTTTTCCTTCAGACAAAGGCAATGCTTTATCTAAACTACTTTATCTGAACTTCAGTAGAGCAGCTTATATACTGCCAGGGGAGATGTTATTAATTAAGATGAAGGAGATGGAGATGAATGTAAGAATAGCTGGATCCATCGGTCTGAACTGAAAAGGAAACAACTGGTAAGGAAGGATGTCACTGGTAGGGTTTCACAAGACTTTTTTGTGGATTTGATTTTGCTTAATATTTCACTCTCATTTTATTTAGCAACCTGTGCATGAAAGAATTGGAAATACGCTGATGACAAAAAACTGGGATGCACCACTATAAAGGAAATATGAACAAGGTCAGCTAGAGAACAGCAATAACGCAACAAAGTTAAAAGCTATATAATGCGGTACAAAATCAGATACTTGGGAACTAACAGTAAAAAATTCTGTAGCGAGGTGGGAGCTCCTCAGACAAAGATAAGGAAGGAGGAGGAAAATCTAGTTATTATTAGATCACAGAGTGATGAAATATTTGGACCCATAAATTTCTTACCGACACAAGAAAATACCTATATTTTTGTTCCCTTAGAAATATAGTCTTCAGGTCTGATCACCCTGTTCAGGAAAGATAACTTCAAGACTAGAAAGTACAGAGAAATTCTACAAAACTGGAAAGTACAAAGAAATTCTGCTTCTGATGAGTTAAGGAATTAAATCGGTTTATACTTAAAGATTAAAACAATCTGACCTAGAAAATTAAATACTGTAAATAGATATGTTTATACAGTACAAATACAGAACTCTCTACAGTCTCTGTATTGTATTTCCCTAAAAGAGGAAAGCTGGTGAGAAAAAAGAGCTATTCAAGCTAAAAGACAATAATGGCAAAATAAATAACAGTGTATAAGTTAATCATGAATTTAAGCAGGGAATTATGAAAAGATTTGTATTAAAGACATTGGTTTCTGGCTTACTATTTGAAATCTGTTTTTTTTAATGAAATTATATGGAATGTTTCTTTGAAACAACAATGGACTAGATTTTTTTTACTTGAGAATCTAATCTTATATATCCCAGCAGCTGGCACCAGGCACACAGGCTGTGACCCATGGTCCTGCTCCAGCTGCTGGCATTGACCCCCTCACTTGCCTCATTCACCCTGGTCCCCCCAGTTTTTTGGGCATACACACTGTTCCTATCCCGATGGCTGGAGGTGCCCACTGGGTCCAGTAACTGACACCATAGGTCAGTGGCACCCACACCCCTGGTCTGACTCCAGTAGCTGGCCCCAGATTTCACTTACACATATATAGGTCTCACTAGCAGCTGGCATTGAGTCCTTGTAGCACACACACACCACACATGGGACAGAGAGTGAGATCATGGTGAGGAGGAGTTAAGAAAAGATTTAATAAGAAGGAATAAGAAGACAGGCCACACTGTGGTGATCAGGCACAGGGCTCAGCCAGAGCGGTGTGCTTACACATGACCAGCCCCTGTTACACCCTTTTCTATTCCTCCCTGCTCCCCCTTGCCCTGCATGTTGCCTCATCAGTTAGCACGATCCCATTGACCCCCTCCAACATTCAGGACTCCCAGGTTTGCATCCTCATCCATTGCAAAGTCCCATTTGCCTGCAACTCTTGATAGCCTACCAATTAGTATGACTAATCAGGTTTGTTTCTGGTTATTGTTTGTTAATGATAACTGGTCAGGTTTTATGTCTCTGTGTGTTCTTCTCCCTTTCCTTATCATCCCAACTAAAAAGATAAACTTTTTCATATCCCGATTTGTGCCAGTGTCCGGGTTTGTTCTTGTTACAACCTCCTTTATTGTGTGTTAGTCAGGTCTTTATGGCTTCTGAACCATGTCCCTCAGCACCACATCTACAAGTCTTTTATAAACCTCCAGGGATGGTGACTCAACCACTTCCCTGGGTGGCCTGTTCCAATGCTTGACGACCCTTTCCATGAAGAAATTTTTCCTAATATTCAATCTA
The DNA here is from genome assembly GCA_013396915.1 of Stercorarius parasiticus. Lineage (NCBI taxonomy): Eukaryota > Metazoa > Chordata > Aves > Charadriiformes > Stercorariidae > Stercorarius > Stercorarius parasiticus. The sequence goes on along the minus strand of VWZL01004244.1, from coordinate 40,257 downwards.
AACCACCCCTGGCACAACTTGAGGCCATTTCCTCTTGTCCTATCACTTGTTACTGGGGAGAAGAGGCAGACACTCACCTCTCTGTTACCTCCTTTCAGGTAGCTGTAGAGAGCAATAAGGTCTCCCCTGAGCCTCCTTTTCTCCAGGTTAAGTAACCCCAGTTATTATGAGCCACTCCTCATAATACTTGTGCTCAAGAGTCTTCACCAGCTTCGTTGCTCTTTTCTGGACACACTATAGCACCTCAAGTGTCTTTCTTGTAGTGAGGGGCACAAAACTGGACACACTATATGAGGTGTGGCCTCACCAGTGCCAGGTACAAGGTGATGATAACTTCCCTAGCCCTGCCGGCCACACTATTTCTGATACAGGAATGCTATTGGCCTTCTTGGCCACCTGGGCACACTGCTGTCTCATATTCAGCCAGATCTTGACTAACACCACCAAGTTCTTTTCCACCAAGCAGCATTCCAGCCACTCTTCTGCAAGTCTGTAGTATTGTGTAGGGTTGTTGTGACCAAAGTGCAGGACCTGGCACTTGACCATTTTGAACCATACACTTGGCTTCAGCTGATTGATCCAGCCAGTCCATATCCCTCTGTAGAGCCTTCCTACCCTCAAGCAGATCAACACTCCCGCTAAACTTGGTATTGTCTGCAAATTTACTGGGGGTGCAATCAATCACCTCATCCAGATCATTGATAAAAATATTAAACAGAACTGGCCCTGATACCGAGCCCTGGGGAACACCACTTGTGACCAGCTGCCAAGTGGGTTTACCTCAACTGTGGATTTACCACAACTCTCTAGGCCTGGCCACACAGCCAGTGTTTTACCCAGTGAAGCGTGCACCCATCCACGCCATACGCAGACAGTTTCTCTAGGAGAATGTTGTGGGAAATGGTATCAAAGCTTTACTAAAGCCTAGGTAGACAACATCCACAGCATTTCCCTCATCCACTAAGTGGGTCACCTTGTCATAGAAGGAGATCAGTTTAGTCAAGCAGGACCTGCCTTTCATTAGCTTCAGCTGACTGGGCCTGATTACCTGGCCCTGTTATGTGCCACGTCATGGACCTCAAGATGGTCTGTTCCATAACCTTCCTCGGCATCAAGGTCAGACTGACAGGCTTGTAGTTTCCCAGATCCTCCTTCTGCCCTTCTTGTAGATAGGCATCACGTTTGCTAACCTCCAGTCAACTGGGACCTCCCTGGTTAGCCAGGACTGACAATAAATAACGGGAAGTGGCTTGGTGAGCACTTCCACCAGCTCCTGCAGTACCCTTGGGTGGTTCCCATCCAGCCCCATAGACTTTTGTGTGTCTAAGTGTTGTAGCAGGTCACTAACCATTTCCTCTTGTGGAAAAATCGTGGCAGTGACACCAGCCACGATCTGTGTTAATAGACTGGGCCCATCTATTTTTTCCAGTGCTGCTGCCTGCGACTGGGAGGAGAGAGGAAAAAATTACCTTTGCCAATGGAAAGAAAGACCCCTGATGGAAATTTCTTCAGGTGGCTTTGCTGGCATACAAAGTGTTTCTGTTAAGTCGGTCCTCAGCTGGCACCTCTGTAACAATAGATTTTTAGTCTCCTTTCCTCCTCTGCAGGATCTATCCACTTTTAAGCTATCTCAAGACTTCAGAAACTCAGTAAGAACTGAGTCATTTCTGCATGTGGCTTGATAGAGTTGTAGAAGTTGTTCACTCTAGATTGATCAGGGACTAATTGTTTTCTTAGTAGATACATATTATTTTTTTTGCAATTACATATATATATGTGTTGCAATTTTATATATTGAAATTTTGTATGTAATTAGTATTTGTATTACATACATTACACTGTATTTCATTGTATTGTATCATATTGTATTATATTATGCATATTTACAAAAAGTCAGGTAAAATATCTCTGTTGCACTGTAATATATAATGTATGATTGTGTATCTCAGAGTGAATTATTTTCTCCTTAATGTCCATAGCTTCTAAGTTAGAGGAATTCCCCTGTCCTTTTCTTTAATTTTCTTTACTTCACCTGTAATTTTTGAAAGCCAATTTAAAACATACTCAAGCAAAGATGCATACCAATTTTGGCAGCCCTCTGTTACTCCATTTCTTCCTTCAGCTATTTCCATATACTTGTACTAATTAGCAGAACTTAGAACTTAGGATAGATTCTTCTAATGAAACAGTCTGTCCGTATGTGTATATGCATGCGTGTCCATATATTACTTAATGAAAAGTCAAGGTGGAAACTACCAACCTATTTCATAATAGAATTTCTGTTCGATGTATCATTTGGACATTTCCTTCTATCATTTCTGGAATGAGCTACACGCACTCAGTTGTGGCAGTAGCTGGAATTTCTTTTTTTTTTTTTTTAATTGGCACTGAACTTCTGTGTTACTGATATTCTTAAGACATAAAAACAAAGTAAGATTATTTTATTAAAATATCTTTTTTAATTATATATACGAAAGTATTGAAAACTTTCTGCCCAAAGGTCCATTTCTGTTCATATTTTGTGTGTCAATGGAATTCCCACTGTGGAATCAGTCTTACTGAAATGAGTTAAATTGTCTGCATAATACAGGCTCTATTGTGATTTTACAGCAGCTGCCATTGAAGACTAAGCTTAACCACACAGGTTTCTAAAGCAGACCAAGAATTATATTTTGACTCAGTTGTTGTGGATGGTTTACTGTGTGACAGAGAAACTAAAAGCTATGCTCAGTCTCTCAGGGTTTTCCCCTTGCATTTCCTACATACCTGAAAATAACAGAAAGAAATGGTTTCAAGTACTTCTGCACAGTGGTCTGTTACAGATCATGGTGTTTGTTATTCAGTAACGATAATCATAGTATAAATAAAACACTTCGTTTTCCACAACCCTTTGCAAAATGAACTCAGAGGAACAGTAAGAAAAACGGTGGGCTGAGGAATGATTGATTACCTTTTGTTTTACAGTAAATTCAATTTATGGTAATAATGAATAGCTGAAAGTTTGTTGGTTATGATGTTCAAACAGCCGGGAATGTGACAACAGAAAAATAAATGAATGCATTGGTTACATTGTTCAGCTTGATGGCCTTATACTTATGTAATTGTATGGCTATGTACTTACGTAATTATTTTGTCACCTAAGTTTCCTCAGAATTACACAGAATTTCATTCAATTTTCCAAAGGTGGTCAGCGTTCTAATATAAAAATTCAACAAATATCTGTGTAGCTTTCACTCCATAAGTACCTATACTGTTGTGAAGGACACATAAGTAACAACCAGAAAATTCAGAGTTGTCACCACCATGACAGCACTTATCAAGATTTATTTTCTTTAGTCCTTGTGGCATTCGCAAACCGAATATTTGTATCTCAGTCTTCTGAGAAGTCTTAGATGAAAGGCATTCTATGAGCATTCTTCCTGTATGTAGTAATAATTGAACTCACTATAAAGCAGAATAGCCATGATTAAATCTATTAAATTATACAGGCAAAGTAAAGCTGTATTACCTTGAATCTTCTATATAATAACATAGTGGTTAAAGCAATCAACCAGAAAAATGAGCTATTTTTAGCTATTCTTCGTTCTTCCTTACAAATTGTTTATGCCTACTTTTGGTATTGTTCACACATTTTTTTTGATGGCTTTTTAATTAAAAATGTGGAAGAAGCACCCCAGTAAAAAACTGTTCTAGAATTCCTTTTCCCTTTTCCACGCATGCAGGGGTTACTTAGGTCTGAGTCTCAGGGTCAGTGCTTTTCTTGATTGATTTTTCTCTTGTTGCCCCTATGAGTCATTCTTTTCTTTTTGGCACAACAATCGAGGTCCAAAAGGAAGGGTAAGAAATGACTCAATTCTATAATTTTTTGTTAAGGCTCTCTCCTTGGAAAATCTTTTGGTGTCAGGAAAAGCCAATATCTCCTTCACCCCTTATGAAATTTTCAGAATACAAAGTCAATCACAAGCATACTTTAAGCCTATGCTCTCAGTAAGCAGCGAACCGAAGAAAGATGAGTATCCCAAGACATGAAAAGTAAGGAATCTATATCAAGCTTCCTTCTTCCAGTATGTATTTCAGCTAACATTTACACTTACCTTGAGGTTAGTGCTATCTGAATTGTAATTTAAAGTGGTAGAAAAACAGTATCTCTGCCCTGCACCTAAATTACAAATGAGTGAACAACTTCAGATGTCAACATCTCAAGCAGTATTCCCATTTCAATACTAAACTCAATGTCATGCAACATTGTTACACACTGACAGTGAATTCTTTAGGACTTACTAGAAGCTGTTTGTCTCTTGTTTTGCACAATGAGAACATTAAGACAATATTTTGTATTACTCCTACAGCTGTACTTAATGAGACATTCATTCCTGATTTCAGTGTGTAGAGGACCAGGTATACTTCTTAGCATTTATTTTAGTGCATTTTTTATGTATTATCAGGACTGCTTAGAAGGGAGGTTAAGGAGATGAGTAGGCACATGGCAAAAAAATGAGTCCTATGACCAACAGTATAGATTTGTGTTGAATGAAAAATGCGCAAGTGATGAAAGGCAAGAATGAGATAGCAGTGGCTTATTTTTAGCAATACTCATCACATGTTGCTCACCAGCTGTTCCATGTACTGGTACACTAATCTAAGAGGGGAAATAAAAATTTTGCATTTAACTTTTCACTAGCTATTTAATTTTAACAGCTGAAGTTTGTTTAAATTTAATGTACTGCAACACAATGTATTTAGCTTTTTTAAAATCTGAAATGTCTGAAAAAAATTGTCACAAAAAAATTAAAATAATTTTCTAATCAAGCTCATGTTGAATATGCTAGGTTGCAATTCTATATCCATAATTTGTTCAGCATTATGAATCCTGTTTGTAGTACAAAACCACTAGGTTTTTTTCTGCCTCGATATTAGTAATTTGGGGAGAGGGGCAATTTCTTGTAAATCAGCTTTAACATAGCTTTTTTGTAGATTTTTGGTGGGTTTGTTTGGTTGGTTGGTTTAGTTTATTTGGTTTTTTAATTAAAATCATGGCACTGAAAATGATGGTGTTCATCATATCTAAATATAGGTTTACATTTACTGCTGTACTAACTACTTTGGATTGCTATTGGGGCTTATGACAGGAAATAGGATGAATTCTATATGACTTAACTGAAACAAAGATTAATTTCAGTCAAGAATTGCCTGTGTTTCTATTATTTAGACACTGTTTCATATGTGAATGTCAGCAATGTAGACACCCGTGTTTATTCAAATCAATCTTGCACATAATACATTTCCTGAATTTATGAAGAACGAATATGACTAAAAGCCAAAGATCTATTTTCCTTACAAAGTGAGAAGTGATTCTAGATTTTACCACAGCTACCTGATTTACCTGGAGTATCAAACTAAAATGCAAACCCTTTCCATCTTGTTTTATCTTCATAATTCTTATGCACTGATCATCTGCCCAAATCCTTGAAGTTGCACGTTTCTGTCTCAAAGTAGGTAACACAGGTGTCCAATTTCTAAAACAAAAACTGATTTTCTTGGGAATTTTGTGATTACAGTGCTGATGATAAACAATGAGGTGAGGAAAGGACAAAAAATATCACAAGCACACTGAAGCTAAACCTCTATCCTTTGTTTAACAATGACATTTGAAAATAAACTCACTCTGACATGGTCATTTTTTATTAGGTTCAATTTTATGAAGGATATGAACTAGTTCTGTAATAAAAATTGATTAATCTAGACTTGTATGTAATCATATATCTCTAATGTTAAAGGGAGGGGGTGGGCACAGTATGTTTTGTTTCATTTGTTTGGTTTTGGGTGGGGGTTTTTGTGTTTGGTTTTGTTTGTTTTTTTTTTTGCTTTGCTGAAGATAGCTGTACATTGTATGGGGTAATGTTTCTGTTATCAATCTATCTATCTGTCTGTCTGTCTGTGTATCAATCTTTTTAACGAGTATGAGCATGAAATTTCATGCTACCTCTGTTTTGCCAGTTTCAGATGCACACATGAATCCTGGCCATAACTTCATAATCAGATGATACTGTGGCTAGTACTGAACCCTCTCTTTCATACATCTTCTCTTTTCATAAACATTTTTTTTTTTTCTCCCCCACTGAGTTGCAATATTCAGAGGAGGACTAGAACATGGTCCAAGAGGTTTTTGACTTGGAGGACCAGAAATCCAAATTGTCCTGTAAAGACATCAGGAGGTAAATCTAGATATAGGCTATGGGAACATCTACACCGTCATTAGTAATCACTTCCTATTTCCCTTCTATTTCTTATTCAGGAGGCATGTTTTCTAGGTTGCTTACGGGAGCCACTCTAGGGAAAACTGGATATGTTCTTTCAATGGTGCAGCTATAAATGAGCTGATTTGTGAGTCCTCTTACTATCTTTGGCACAAGACAAGTAAATTTAAACTCTTTCAGAGCCTTCAGACATATTATTTATTCATCTTTCAGTTGCAGGAAAGTTCCCCAATCACACAGAGACCTGGCAAGGTTGTTCAATGCAGAAGGATTTAAACAACTCTCAGCACTACTGCTAGAAACTGAAAATCAATGGGATACTATAAAGATGTAAAGAATTGCATCAGACAGGCTAAGACTGGTGTGCATGGAGAAAGAATGGGAATGTCTGGGTGCGAGGGCATCAGCAGGAATACACAGCAGGGAAAGGGCTTTCAGTGCCTTTGTTAGTAGCATACAGATTACCAGGTCATCAGCACACCAGCAGTTTCATAAAGCATCCAGATTTGGAGACAAAGACAGTGCTGGCTCACAGATGTGTACCGGGATAGATACACTGCCAGCTCTGAAAGAGTAAAAAAAGGCATATCTGAAATCTGCATGTGGTCACTAACGCAGGAGGCATGAAGAGGGATTGATAATTGTCTTCCTCTGTCTTCCACATCATCGCAAAAGATGCATCCTAACATCTGGACTGTTGGTCAGACAGCCTGAAGACTCCCATCCCGGTCCCTGACCACTGGGTGGACCTCTTGGGTATCACATACGTTCTACTACTTGTGCAGTAAGAGATAGTGGGTGTAAGTGAAGCAAGTTTTGTTTCAGTTTTTCTTTTAAATAAAACCACTTTTCCTTCCTATAATGTCTTGCATGTGTATTCACTGCACTGTGGATAGAGTGCAACAGTATTTCCTACAAAGGTGTGTAACAAATATCCATAAAATTACAGAGAGCAGGCCTGGAAGCAGGTTGTAGCAAGGTGCGGGTCAGTCTCTTCTCCCAAGTAATATGCGATAGGACAAGAAGAAATGGCCTCAAATTACGCCAGGGGAGATTTAGATCTTAGGAAAAATTTCTTCATGGAAAGGGTTATCAAGCATTCGAACAGGCTGACTAGGGAAGTGGTTGAGTCACCATCCCTGGAGGTATTTAAAAGACTTGCAGATGTGGTGCTGAGGGATGTGGTTGGTGGTAACTTGGCAGTGCTAGGTTAACAGTTGTACCTCATGATCTTAAAGGCCTCTTCCAACCAAAAGGATTCTATGACTCTATGATTAAAGGTATGTGTGTCAGGAACAAGGTACTGCAGCCACATGGGCAAGCAGTGAAGTAAGGTTGTAGCATAGTACTGAACCACACATAATCCGTACACTGTACAGCATGGATCAGGACAGTCTGCTCTGTAAATGCAAACCACTTTGCACCAGCTACCCAGGAACAAAGTATTACTCCTTGGCTGTTCTCCAGGACCTTTAAAAAGAGCTTTTTAAAGAACACAGTAATAATAATAAACACGTTAATACTGTTATGATAAGTATATATAGCACAGGGACTCAAGTGGTGGCTTATTGGTCCATTTCACAAAAGAAAGGCTTTGGATTATATATATGTAAATCGATATAGAGCATTTTTAAGGCAGAGAGCCTGTTCTTGTCACTTCTAATCTGCAATAAAAATTCATCATGTGAGAAATATGCATGAGGATTTGAATGGACATGCATCCAGTGTATTATCATAACACAGGCATTGGAAATTACCTTTCTTAAGTAAGGAAGGACTATCTGCAAATAGCTGACATATGAAATGTCTCCGTATAGGCATTTGAACACAGTAGTCCTTTCAGAAAAATGAAAATGGAGATGAATGGGGACTGATGTGCTATCTGATCAACTTCTTCCAGTCTGTCACATCTATAGTCAGCTTTCTTTGGCACTGTAGGCACCTTCATGCTTCATGCTGCTTCTAAATTGCTCAAAAAAATAGTACCATAAAGAGAAAATTGGAGGACTTCCATATGCAATATTCTTTCCAACTTTACAGCAACTGTGGTGCCCTTATCTACAAACTTACCTTAGAAAAATAGGTCAAAGGTTGCTTTTCTCACCATTACAATTACAATTTATTCATTTACACATTTTCCCTGACCAAAAACCCTCTTACAGTAAGGCTTATTACTGCTAATTCTAGAAATCCAGAATGGTTTGGGGGTTTTGTTTATTTGTCTCTAATTTAGGAATGTGAAACAAAATTTTCCTATTTCTCTATTAATTGTGTCAGCTTAGGCAACATTTCCACTAAGAAACCTGGAAATACTAACAGTCTGAGTACATATCACCGCTGAAACCTAAAGCTATCTCAAGAGCAAGACCTGAGTGTGCTCTGCTTTCTGCAGAAAAGAACTGCAGATGCATATCCCAGATAAGAGGTGTGGTGCACTAAATCAGACGTCCTATCCAGACAAGATCAGGATCCCAAGTGTTCTGTGCTAAACACAGCCTTACAATGCAGTTTTAACAGCTTTCCTTGCAGATCCGGGCCTTTAATAGAAAAACAGTCATGCTGATACCAGTAAGATTATTTAAGCAGGATTCTGCTCCAAATTGTAGGCATCAATACTGAGTGGCATTTTTACCAGTTGCTTTTGCAGGTCATTATTTCCTACACAGCTATATACCTCGTTGCAGTTGGAAGTTTAATTTCTTTATTCCCACCTTCCATAATGAAAGCAATTGTAAATACAGTTATTTTCATAGCAAATCAATATCCATTTTACAACAGAGGGACAACTATACCTCTTTCAGTGTCTTTTTAAAAGAGTTCCATTTATTTTTCATCAAAAAAGTTAATAATGAAAATCTAATGGAATGAAAGGGAAAAGGAGAAAATCCTTTGAGGAACATATGGGAGCTTAAAAGATCTTTATGGATATACTGCTTTAATGGGTAAAAAAAAAAGTAATGACATTTCTCAGAAATTTGTCTTTTCATGAAATACCACAACAACAGAGAGATTATCAGCTGTACTGAAATCAACACAGAATGAACATCAGTAAACTTAATTTGAATAAAGAGGAAGCATAGATACACAAAAAATAAACATTAAATGCCACGTTAACAATTCTGCTTGGTGGAACTGTGGTTCTGAAGACAAAGTTTCACAACTAAAGCTAATTTCAGACTATCAAAATCACTCTCACTCCACCATAGCAAGTTCTATGAAAAAGGAGTTATGAATAAATTTCATGAATAGACATCTATGTCAATCCCGTATGACGTTTATCTGCCTTGTACAAAACAGCTCAACTTGATTTGATTGTTTTTGCCTGAATGGTCTGAAGTCTCGGAACTGTTTTAGGAAGAAATATTTAGCTGTGAAGGAGATAGACAAAAACATAACGTAGCTAATAAAGTTCTATATTTAATTATTTTAAAAATTATAAGTAGCATAGAATGCAATAGTGTGTGACACTGAGGACTTCAAACTCACTACAGTGAAAAGAATCAAATTCAGGCTTTCCACGTTTTCCTTCCTTAGTTCAGAAAATATAATAAAATGAGAAACAGATTTCTTTCTTATTAAGTCATTTTAAAGCTACTTTAGCAAACACTGAGATTATTAGAATCCACACAGACTAAGTATGGGGAAAGAAAACATGCGTAAGAATTGGAGAGTTAATTGATTTTGCCCATAAGTGAATTAAAAGTTTGAGCTTTCATTTTAGACTTGTATCATATGGCAAGCTGCATGGAAAATTCTATAAGCTTACTCAGTGTGAACAATGCCCTCTAAGTTTAATATCACTGCTGTCTCTCCTTATTATGTCTTAATAAACTTCAGTCTTCTGTGACCTTATAATCAGAATGGATGAATTTTAAATCAATAGTCTGTTAATCACAACAAAACACTGTGATTCTGTTATTTCTTTCTCTTAGTGCTACTTTGTTTTTAAGTCATATAAATATGTGTTACCTCTGTGTATACTGGGTTGACAGTTACTGATTCATAGCTGAAGCTAGAAGTACAGTAATCTTCTGTCATTGTGTGAAGACAATATCTCAATGTATAGAGTGAGTAAAGTTACCCTTAGTGCCAAGGGTAATGTATCAAAATCAGGTACCTACTTGGCTGAGTTCTGTCAAATAGTCTTGAGCTGCTATAACCCTTTGAGACTCCAGATGGAATGAAACAGAAAACAATTTAATTAAATGTGCTGGGAATATAATTTGGGACATTATGCATTTATTAAAGAAATCTGGTTTTGAACAACTGTACTACAGTGAGAAATTACCATTACTAGTAAACAGAATATGTGTCTGCACAGTTTAATAGAGTAGGTATTAAAGGCAATATATAGATATTTAACACAATCACAGATTAAAGATCTGGTACTGAATATGAATATTTTTAAACAAAGTATATTCATTGGACTTCCATAATATATGAAAATATCCTTCACTAACATATTAAAGTTTCATGACATTTTAGTCGCTTGAATGAAGTGTAGCTATAATTAATTTCAAACACACATTAGTCCAGGGTTATTGTCAGGTTAGTCTGCTAATGTACAATCTATCATGAAAGCTTTGGAGTGGAAGCCCTGTAGATGCATAAGTTCCTATTTAAAATTCCTTAAATCATTTTGAGATTAAAATTATGTTTCAGCATCTGTACTGAGAAAACACTGGGTTTTTTCTGTTTAACACTTTATTTTCATAAAATCAAGATGAAAAGAAAAAAAAAGTATTATTTTCACCTGGATATTTGGATATTAGAACAAATAGGTATCACCAATGTTCCGCAGGCCTGAGTTTGCTTTTACGTATGCAGGTTTTTCACTGTTGTTACCTCATACAGTTAACTTTGGTTTTATTAGTACCGCAACATTAGCACCACAACAGAAAAACAGACAGAGAAACAGATTATCTGTGCTATACCCTGTATACCCTTCACTTCATGAGTTAATCCTTAGCTCAGTCCATAACTTGTTCAACTGAACAGTTCTCTGGCAGTTCTGAGGCTTAAATAGTAAAGGAAATTTCTTTTTTAGAAAGGGAATTTTTTCCTGCCCAGATACTGCTGTCTGCTTTGGGCTCCCTGAATAGGTTTGTGTGAATAATTGCTTTTTTTCAGTTAGTGGTGAACTGGGGGAATAATAATACAAAAATTGAGAAAATAATAATACAAAAAGTGTTTACATGAACTATTCTTATTCCCTCCTCTCCCTGCTCCTCCTGAACTTACACTGCATAAAAAACAAGCAGTTGGGCTATTTACAATGAAGTCCTAAATATATGCTCTTTGCAGAAACCCTTTTCATAGGTCTCTACTTAGTGTACTTGACCAATTTCAAATCATGTGGTCTTCATCTGAATCAGGTATATGATCCCAACTTTCTCTCTTCCCACTATTAAAAATTACTATAGTTCAGTATTTTTTAAATGACAGTATTGCAATGGAGTCACTATTGGTCTCCCTTTTTAAAGCTGTTTTGTTAAAAAAAAAAAAATAAAGCTCCCAAACCAAAAAATTAATCAGAAGAGAAGTTAAAAGAGCACATATAAGAATTAGCTTCCAGTTGGTTAGAAAAGTATTCTGTTTCTAAACAGATACATCCAGTTGGGTTTGGGTTTCCGTTCTTTTTTTTTTTCCAATAAATGCTTATATAATGTTTACTCCTAGAGCATGATGGTCAAAAAGGTGATGGTTATAAACAAGTTATAAATAAAGTTATGATAAAGTTATGAAAAGAATTCAAACTCAGGGCTGTGATATGCAAAATGAGTGACTCAAACAGTAGACTATCAGAAAAAAATATATATTTCTATTTGCTATTTTTTTCATTTTGTGGGAGACACCGATTTTCTTTGTGCACAAAGGCGTAATTAAAAAAAAGCCAAACATCCTGCCATTTCCATCCTTTTCAGTTTTCCCTGATCATATGAATATTTCCCTTTTTTTTTATTTTTCTTTCACATTAAAGNATAATAATACAAAAATTGAGAAAATAATAATACAAAAAGTGTTTACATGAACTATTCTTATTCCCTCCTCTCCCTGCTCCTCCTGAACTTACACTGCATAAAAAACAAGCAGTTGGGCTATTTACAATGAAGTCCTAAATATATGCTCTTTGCAGAAACCCTTTTCATAGGTCTCTACTTAGTGTACTTGACCAATTTCAAATCATGTGGTCTTCATCTGAATCAGGTATATGATCCCAACTTTCTCTCTTCCCACTATTAAAAATTACTATAGTTCAGTATTTTTTAAATGACAGTATTGCAATGGAGTCACTATTGGTCTCCCTTTTTAAAGCTGTTTTGTTAAAAAAAAAAAAATAAAGCTCCCAAACCAAAAAATTAATCAGAAGAGAAGTTAAAAGAGCACATATAAGAATTAGCTTCCAGTTGGTTAGAAAAGTATTCTGTTTCTAAACAGATACATCCAGTTGGGTTTGGGTTTCCGTTCTTTTTTTTTTTCCAATAAATGCTTATATAATGTTTACTCCTAGAGCATGATGGTCAAAAAGGTGATGGTTATAAACAAGTTATAAATAAAGTTATGATAAAGTTATGAAAAGAATTCAAACTCAGGGCTGTGATATGCAAAATGAGTGACTCAAACAGTAGACTATCAGAAAAAAATATATATTTCTATTTGCTATTTTTTTCATTTTGTGGGAGACACCGATTTTCTTTGTGCACAAAGGCGTAATTAAAAAAAAGCCAAACATCCTGCCATTTCCATCCTTTTCAGTTTTCCCTGATCATATGAATATTTCCCTTTTTTTTTATTTTTCTTTCACATTAAAGATAGAAAATTTAAAAAAAAAAAAGAAAATTAAAAAGTGTTTATTGACCTTTCCAGAGTAAAGGGAAAAAGGAAATAAAAGCCAGCTCATTATGCAATGTGTGAGATGCACTTTGAGAGGTTGTGTCAAGTGGTTAGACTAATTCTATAGAGAAAACTTGCAAAGACTTAGGTATATCTCATTCATAATCACATTTACTTTTCATGGCTCAATTGAATGGATATTCAAAACTTTTCATAATGTTCAAAACATATTCAAAAAAAATTGACCAGTCAATGGTAGCCAATTTCTACAGGATCCTGGCCTCAAGAGGACAGTGTCTCCTTTTGCTAGACAACTTTGGGGATAACAGATACAAATATATTCTCTAGATATTTATTCTGAACAATGTCTCTTGGAAAGAAAACAAGCTATTTAATTTCACATTACACTACATCTTTTTACCTCTTTGGGGTAAACTACCCCAAATTACCTAAAATTTTAGGATATAAATTACCTCAAATACCAGGATCTTCCTTTTAATTTATAATGTAAGCCTAATCGTGCATTTTTTTTCTTAAACATATATTTGTTGACAATTAGAAATAAAATCTAGAAATGATCTAAGCCATGTTGTGAGATTCGGAAGTATTTAGATGTCAAGTACTATTTAAGGATTCATCTTGAAGAATATGTGTCTAGGTCTTTAAATATAAAATAAAGGAAAAAGTTTTCTTATATCTAGATTTCATGAATAAAAATCAAATGCTGTTCCACTTTTCTCTACAGGATGGGATAACCATAGAGTAGTTCCACATTAACCTGGATACCCTACTGACTGTGCTACAATGAGAATGCACACAGTATAAACCTGAGAAGAAAAATGGAAACTTTTTGTTGCTTCCTCCCAGAAAATAACTCCTCAGTGAGCTGAAATTAAAGGGTGGAAATGCATGTTGAAAGATAATTCACATGCTTAATGCTAAGTACTGTGTGGGCATTGGGGGGGGGCAAATAACAAAATGGATCAAAATTTATTGTTATATTGAAATTTAGATCAGATTTATACCTTAACAGCACAAAACAAATTTATCACTGAATATAGTTTTGTTGGTTTTGGTTCATTTTTGGTTTTGTTTTGGTTTGTTTGGTTGTTTGGTTTTTTTTTCCTGGTACAGAACAGCACATATTAATATATTTTCTATTTTCTAAACGTTATTACCCTGCATATTGGGAAATATAGTGCAAAACAATCAAATTTCAATTTTGTCAGTAAATTGACTTTTATTTAATTAAAATTTCCTGTACTTGTTCTCACTAATCACATTCTCATTGCCCATTCTTTATTGTTTAGTCTTTTATTTAAAATAATTCAAAGCTTTCTGGTTTGTTCTTTGATACAGAATGTTATATTGAAAATACTTCACTGAAATTGAAGGTATACAGTGGTCATACTGTGAAAATAATGTTTTCCCAAGAGAGTGAAAACTGGTGTTAAAGTAATAAAGTGTTGACAGAAGCAGAACATGATGTTTGACCTGTATCAGCAAAAGGAAAGGGACATAAGGGACATGTAAACTGATACATAAGTATTTCATCAAAAATAGATTATTTTTTGATAGGAGATAAACAACACGTGCCTCAATACTTATTGTTCATAATATTCTGTGTTCATTTCTATTTTTTTTCCCTATATATCAGTCTAGAATAGGGTATCATTCTTGACAATTGAGAATCCAGCAATACAAAGTCATTGCAAGAAACGGAAATCAGGCAAAATGAAAATTAATTGTAGTTTTTTTGCTCTCTTCTTGAAAGGGGCAGAGAAAGAGTTCTGATCTTTACTTCCTGTTATCCTAATGTATTTTGCACTATACAAATATTATATTGAAGATAACATAAGTTGCTACATAGCTAGATGAGTCCTCTACTGTACAAAATAGATAGAGATTGGGGTTCCAGGACTTCCTTTCTCCATGCTGAGTAACACCTGCATGTAAGACTATCTGGATTTCTCTGGATATAGCAGGCATCTAAGTTTTAGGCACTGCAATTCCTCAGTTAGTTATTTAAATCCATCTGAATATAGCCCTGTACTCCAATTATTTTTTTAAATACACCTATCAGTACAGATGACACTTCCACTTCATGAATTTGAATCTTCATATTATGCTTATGCTATAAAAATTACTAGTATTAAATTAGAATTAATTATGTTTGCTTTTATATTAAGTTGTTGTCTCTGATCACTAACCTTAGAAGCAGTGTGCCATTGAACCACTGCTTGCATTGTTCCAATAATCCTTTTGGTTAGTATTAGCAAATACTTCCACCAACAGCAGCAGCTACCAGAAAGCAAAAAGATGTTTACCTGAAAAAAACAGTTATGAGCCATGTAGATGAAGCTGGAATCCATGGCCATTCCAAACAGTCTGAACTATACCTTTTTTGTGAATGAGTAACTAAATACAACCTGTGCAGTACCTGTCATTGCTTTCAAACAAAGATGCCAGTATTGTACTAGCAATGTCCTCATGCAGACGGTAAGACATACAAACAATTACACAGACACTTATAAAACCCTTACAAAACAAAAGGAGTAGACTATACCCTTCAAAGATATAGAAATGAAACACAGACAAGAGGAATCCGGTGGGGGCGGTCTTCTCCATATAGTTATTTAAGTAGACTAATTGTGAAGTGTTTAAAAAACCCCAAAACAAACACTTTAAAAAAAAGTCACGCCAGTTATCTGGGGCATAGATTAACTGAAGGAGAATCTGTTGTGTCAAATTTGCAATTGTCCATGCAGACTGGGCCTACATCCAGCAGAAAGTCAGGAGACAATTCTATGTGAAAAGTCAGTGAAATATTTTAAGAAGGGAACTTCAGAATTTCTTGCTAAAAAGATAAAGCACAACTCAGGATACAACCCAATTTGAAAGCAAGAATTTATTCTTGACCTCAAATACCTGATTTTAATACTATGTGCAGTATTTGAAGAAATGGCTGCTATTGAAAATAGAGGATTTCCATCTGCAATGTATTTTAAGAAGTCTGATTTCTAAGATGTCTGTAGTGACATCAAAAAAAAGGCCTTTAGAGATAGGCTTTCTGGAGAAAAAATAAACAATGTTTAGGAAACTAGAAATATTGATGTTCTAAGATCATATGGAACTGCTTGATTCTACAAACTCTTCATCCATACATACACTGAAGGGTTTGCTACAGGTGGGAACAGCACTACTGCTCAAAATTTGAATGATTCAGTCTTTTGAATGACAAACTCATGTTGAAATGGGAAGATTATATTGAGACAATTAAAAGGTCAATAATCCCTCAATGAAAACAACTTTACTGAACACGCCTCTTGAATTGATTTTTGATGTGATCAAAATACTAGTGCTACTTACTCCTGTAAGTAGACTACATCCAAAACCTCTTAACGGAACGGCAGACAGCAGAAATCAAGTCTTGGACATGGAGGTGTACCTTTGTGTTTTTCACTGGGTGTCAGAGATATGGTTACGTTGGCTAAAGACAAAACCATCCTAGAGAATCCTACCAACCCTACAAAATCCTGTGCAGGATTACTTAGCTAAACTGTTTTGTGTTGGAGCAGTGACACATCAAGGGTAAAAGAAACTGATGTGCTTCACCTGGAATGTAACTAATGAAAAATTGGGCAATGGAGATGGCATGCTGTGTAATTCTTTTCCGCAAACTTTTCATGGGGCAAAAAGGTAAGAGTTGTGAATGTAGAAGACAATAAAAGAGCTAGAAGCTTCTTTGACAAAGTATTCTTATAAGACAGAGAAGAAAAGGTTTCCTAGCATATTTTTCTTGTATAATGATCATCCAGCAGATCAAGTGTATGACTTTTTTTAATTTCTGATTTTTTTAAATGCAAAGAATGCGTCTATAAACCAGAATATTTTCTAGAATTATCCGAAAATCATATATCAGTGACAGAAAGGCTAAATTGTATACCGGAAGAGTGCTAAAATTTGACACCTTCCATTAGGTTACAAATTGTAATTATAATGAGGCTAAAAAGAGACATGAAAATATGCCAGAACACAGACCAAAATGGGGCTGTTTAATTCCTTTCTGTAATATCCAGTAGAGGCAGGTTGGCACATGGTGATGGATTTCCTCACTGTGGTTCTCACTCTCTTGGACAGAAGGCTATCAAAGTGACCAAAACCAAAGATCTCTCATATATGTACTAATAGTAAAATATTATTACTTAGTAAAGCATTTTCCTCCAGCAATCTGTGTATTCATGAAAGAGAACAATTTAAAATGTAACACCAAGGTGAGGATGGCAACATCTTTACTTCATCCCAACCTTTGCTTCAGTCTCAGTGTTTCATTCTTTTAAAATTATATTCCAGAAGTATGAATGAATGACAGTATTTTGAAATTTTGATTATAAAATTATATTTACCTCTACATCCTCAAGGCAAAATCTTCCATCCCACACGGGACTAAGGGCTATGTCAAAGTGTTTAAATCAATATTCTTTAGCAGGAAGGAAAAATTTGCTTCCTTAACATACTGAAGTAAAACAAGGGGCACTAGATGGCTTGCATTTCATCTCTCTGGCTTACATGTTTAAACCTTTCATTGGTTTTACTGCATGGGACTGATGTGCTCCAGCAGAGTCAGCTTATCACTGCAAGACACACTGTTGTGAGGCCCGCCTCAAAGAAAATGTAAAATGCATTCAAACCTTTGATAGTTCAATGCAAATTCCATAAAGTGTATTAAAGAATGGAAAACAAACTGCACCGCACCATAATTGGTGTTTATTTGAGCTGATAATCCATGTATGTTTACTTGTAAACCTGGAAATACAGAAAAAAAAGAGCAGATACTAAAATGAGGAAAATAAAGTATCTTATAAAATACAAAGTATATGAATTTTTTTTTCAGATCTATGACAACATTTAACGGTCCTTCCATTTCTTTGGGGAAAAAATACTGCACTTTGACTACAAGATTCCAGTGTGCTCACAATATCATCTTTACAAATAGTTGTTTGTGTGGAGAAATATAATTTATTAACTTTTAGATATACTTTTATGTATTTTATGGTGTGAAACATAATAAAAATGAAACAAATGTAGACTAAAATGTTCATACTATAAATCAGTTGAACAACTAGGGTCAAATTAAAATCTGTGGGTCAGTTATTAACCTGTATATCATATAATCCGGACTATGCACTTTCTTTCTTCAGAATTAAATCAGAACTGCATCTCTTATTACCACAAGCTACTTTTCATAATTAAATATGTCCAAGATGTGAATGCATTTAATTCTATATGATAGTTGTTCCTTATTTGAGTGCCTCCTTAATATTCTGAATCTTAAAGAAACTGACAGATAAATGATTGATTATACTTAAAAGTTTTGACCTGCAAATGATTTGGCTCATACACAGCCCTTTTTGGGTATAAACTGGACTAGTCTTGTAAAAAAATAGCAGTATTGAATTTAGACTGTACTAAAGTCATGAGGAAAACAAACCTGTAGGTTCTGAATACTCTGGATATGGGAAACGTCCCACTTTTATGGACAGCTCATCTTTTTCCAGCACTTGGTATTAATTTTCTCTGCCATCCTTGTTTGAAAGATACTTTTTTTATTTCCGTATAAATTAAAACCCCCAAAGATCTCAAAAACACAACAAAAAACAAACTCAATTTTCAAAATTTTGGGGGAGGGTGGAGTAGGTGTGAAGCTGATGATGCTATGGAAACATTTTGCATTTCTTTGGGATTATCAGCATTCCACATGGATATTATCATAGGCATATCACTGCAGCAGTGGACATCTAAAGATAAGTTTGAATATATTTAAAGCTCTGTCCTTCAGTGTTTTTTTTTCAAAGCATTATGCTAATGATATTGGTCATGATAATGATAGGATTTCCCACCTCCTCCTTTTCCCCTACCCTCTTGCCTGGCAGCGCTCCCTATAGAACTAACATCTCTTTCTGTAAAAATAAACAAGGATAATTTTTCATAAGACTGTCCAAATAATAATGCTGGATAAAATATGTATTTTAGCTGCCAAATGATGGCCTTAATTCCAGGTTTAATGTTCCTTGGTTTTTATTGGGGTTTTGTGTTGTTTGGGGTTTTTTTTACAGATGATTTGGGAAAGAGTATGAAAACCAATCAAGAAATCAATGAAGGCACTAGGAAATGCAATTCCTGCTTATCAAAAATGAGCCCGAAACATCTTAAAAGACTGGTAGTCAAGCTCTGAAAAAAAACCCAAGAGTTTTTATGAATGGTAGATATGTTTTTTTCCCGAATCTATCACAAACTCATCTTGATTTCTCTGACTATCCTTGTTACAGATCACTACTACCAAAATAGCTTTAATCAGTTATTTTTGCCTAAGGGTTGACAGCAAATTGCTTGTTATGACTGTTTCTCATTCATTATTCATCCAGTATAACTGGTCATATGAATAACATGATACCACTGCTGTCAATGTTGATGTCCAGAATTAATTCAACAAGATGACACTGAGTAATAAGCTCTTCATATAAATTTTAACATCCATAAATATTTTTTTATAAAATAATTAAAACTTAGGAAGTTTGTGAATAGTTTATTTAATATACTAGGAGTCATCTCATATATTATAATTATTTTAATGTGAACAATTGTATGTAGTGGACAGGATGGGTTTTGTAATTTAATAGATTAAAATTAATACAAAAAAAATAAGGAAGATGTGTCATTATGAGTAATTACCTGCCTTTTGCTGTGAAAAAACCCTGCTAAATCCATACCTGTAACTCTGTTTACATCAATAAATTTTGCCTGGTTAAAACCTGTGTGATATTAAAATCAAGCTGATGAACATTTACATGCTGTCATTAAAAAGCTATATGTTAAACCTTCCAGAAAAGACATCTAAAATTGTATGTAACATATTATGGATTACTTAATAGGTTTGTTTGCATAGCTACCTGTTCAACAGGAACTCATAACAAGTGTTGCGTGAAAAGGGGCAAAGAAGTTTTGGCAGAAAATAAACCCCCTTGCGTTCTAACACTCCTCACCGAGGTGGGAGGCTATGTGCGGCTAGGTTTAAATTCTGAGTGATGCCCAATTCACCACTATCAGTCCAGTCATGTTTAATACGTATTAAACTATTACGATTTGGATACACTAATAGTGGACTGCACCTTCAGTCTACTCGTGCTCCTGAACTAGCACGGCCACTCTCGAGTCTTTGGTCACGTTCAGTGAGAAACTAAAACAACTAGCTACTTAAACAGTACAGTTTATTTAAACAACAGGTATACAGGTTCTTAGGATTGCCGGTGATAAATACGCTGTCTGCAAAGCACGTGCAAATTGAAGTATTGTTACATATACAAAACATGCGACTAAGTTAGAAAAATATATCCTGGCTATAAATGTAGAAAAGAGAGTCCCTAGAGAAATCTCTAAGTTTCCCGAGAAAGCATTCGGTATAATCTAAGTCTTACCCAAAGGCATCCCTGTGGGGGGGAAGAGAGGCTCAGCCCGTCGACTGATCCCAGAAGTCAGTGATGATGTAATTCTCTGCGATGGTGTCTTCCCTGGGTATCCCCGCTCTCTCAGGCTATTTTTATACTATTTGATCTCTTCAAGATGGAGTTTGAGTGACTTTAATCATAAATACTTCCATTATGATTGGTGTACTCAAGGAGGAGTGGTTGCACCTTGGGGGTGGGTAGCCTCTGGGATGGAGGTGTGTTTTGGTACATTGTGATGAGCAAAGTTCGCACAAAGGATAGCATTTCATCAACATTTGATGAAATGTTGGCTCCAAGTAGCATGTAGGCCGCGTATCTGTTTCGCAGGCAGCTTATCTGTTCTGTAGTACCATCTTGTTCCCATATCTGCTATTCGTCACAAGGGAGGGCCATGGAACAAGCACGTTCTGTTCCATCCCTCGTGTAGTTTCGCCTTGTACAGGGGATTGCAGATGTTGCATTCTTCGCATGCCAGCTGCGGCTGTATTCTACCTCAGAAGCCTCTTGATTTTATAACTTTCCTTAATGTGTGAACAATCCTATACTTTTGTATTCTTTGGCCAATTTAGTAATTATTCCACAACAAGAAATACTTGATTATACTGTCAATATCAAGCATTCATCAGTAAAGAATCAGTCAGCAATTCTTTACATTGAAGATGTTTTAAAAAAACCCAACCAATTAAGCAAAAGAAAAGCCCCAAACGTATATAGCCGTTAGTTCTATATTTCTTCTTCCAAACTTTTGGGTAAAGTGCGGTCTCATATTGAGATTTTTCTGTGCAGCTATAAAATCAGAAATGTAGGAAAGATGGAAGGGAAGGAGTTCTTACACAAAAACATATTCCCAGAAACTGAAGATTTCAGAAAAAAAGAATAACTATGATATGACTACTAATTAAATGATTTCCAGGAGTCAGCAACACTGACTGAAAAGCTGGATTCTTCAGTGCTTTGTGTTTTCCTGTTACTTCTCACATCTTCATTAATCCTCTAACTGTTTTGTCATATAAAAACTCGTGGTACTTTACAATCAGACAGAACATGTATTTGTACACCTTGTTTACCAAAAATTGATTTAGTCTTTGCTTGTCTATGAGACTGTTGTTAATAAACCTTTTCACAAATTTCTGCATTAACCTATTTTCCGATTTACAAGTTTTATGTTGGAAAACTAAAAAGGGTTTTTATTACGCCCCTTTTTCACTTGTAACAATAAACTTCTGACTGGTGCAAGTGAAAGTATCTTTGTCAGACACACTCAGACAGACATAATCAATCATTTGATTAACTGGTTCCTAGATTATCGCATGTGTGGTGTGTCGTGTTCTGTTAAAGACGATGTGGTTGAGTGTTTATAAGAGTAATTTGGTTTTGCTGTCCTGACTGCTCCACATGGCAACTACTGGGACCTCCTTCAGATTCCTCATCCCTTGGAGAAGTGAGAGCATTCAGGCTGGGGAAGCTCTTCAATGGAGGCAGAAGGAAGATGAGAGACACAGCAAGACTGCAAATTTGCAGTATCTTGTGGAAAGCAGAGTGCTTGCATGCAGCAGGGAGCAAATCCAAACCTGAGCCAAGATTCAGAGACCGTGAAAAGAAAGCTTCTTTCTTGCGAACTAAGATGGGACTACATGGAGTTTTTCAAACTAGGAAGGCACTAAAAACTTCTGGATTAGAAAGCAAGAGGAGAGAAGTAGCCCACAGTACATTGGGAATAATTAGTGTCTGACAGATATAATTTTATTCTTATGTTTCACACAGAAAATCTGAGTTGCTTTATTCAAAGAATAGCTTTCCCCAGCTTATTTTTCTGTGCTCTAAAAAAAGAATGGAAGTTTTTTGGTGTTTTGGGCAGTGCTTGCTTTAAGGAAAAGGGGAAGGAAGTTCCACTTTAGTGTATTGTAATTCCGTCATAGCATCCCACAGTATAAAACAGACACCAACATAGACTGTCAATACTGTCAGTTCCCATGCTTGCCTAGATCCTACATTATCTGGAAAGGGAATGGGGAACCTGTTCCCTCATCACTCACATAAGTGTTTATAAGCAAAGGTGCAGGAAACACTGAGTGTTTGTGAAAGAATAGTACATTTTCAAGCTCTGGTCCCACAGCTGTGATGTATCAGGGTTTTTCAAATCTTCAAAATTTCTTATTAAATATTTTAGACTTATTTTAGTTCTACACATGTTTAAAGCAGTATTGCTTTTCAGAATAATCTGTGACTTCAATCCAAGAAAGCTTTGTTCTGACGGAAAAGAAATTTTGTGGTAACATTAATTATTGTCTCTTGCATATGCTTCATATGAGGGGTAGCTTTTGTCAACACACAAGGACTATATACAGGTATAGCAATCTGACATTCATATTCATTATGAAGCTAGAATAACCGTCCACTTTTTCAAAATGAACTGTGCTATAGCTAATAGTCATGAATGAGTTGAACTACCTGTAGTTTATTGCTTGACCATTAGGGAAGAAAGGTAATCTCCTTTCCTTGCAGTAACAGCACCTTCTGTCAGCCACTTGACAGCTTGGGCCTAGGTCTGTAACACAAGTAGCTTTATTCAAATGATTTGTCCAAAGGAATGAATACTTATGTAGTCACATGTCAATGTATTTGAAAGATCAGAGCCACAGACATCAGCTGTAAAATCTGTCTTCTGATTTAAAACTTTGGCCTGTTAGTCATATTATGTAACTCAACCAAATGCATAGAAAATGTATATGCATGCAAGGCACTAATGATCAAATTATTCCCTTTTCTCAACATAAGCAGGGATAATTTTATAATACCATATTATAATTTCTCTTCTTAAGATAAGTATCTGATTGTTTACAGATCTATACATTTCCTTGATTTTTGAACAAAAAATCAAATGAAGAAAAACAGAATAAAATGAACCCATGTAAAGAAAATAATAAAAAGAATAAGTGGTATGCATGAGAAGAGCTAAGGCTAGAATGTTGATAATAATCTTAGTACATAGCAATGTATTTAAGAGCTTTTTTCAGATGCTTAAAAATGTTGACCATAGCACTAATAATATTGCAAAATATATACATGTAAGGTTCTGTTGACTGTAAATTACAAAATAGTCAAGCTACTCTCAAAGTATTGAAATAGCTTTGAATTGCCTTATTGATTTGGACGATGCCTATGTTTCAAGGCTTTCAACTCAATTTCTGTGCAGCATTCCCTCAGAATTCAAATTTTATTTTGTGTTTCTTATATTAATGGGATTAAACCAACTGGATTATTTTGTTTCTCTTCCAAATTGTTGCTGACTGCTTTCATGTCACTTCACTTATAGCCAAAACAAAAAGGCAAGTGAATCAACAGCTATTCCACTTGATGGATCAGCCAGCAGGGCTTGCTTTTAGACAGACAGATGGTACCTTTCCTCTAGAGATAGACTGTTCCACCTGTACAAATAAGCCTCCATTAGTCTTGAACCAGACTACTCCCCAGTATACTTGATGTAGAGGAAAATATAGTATTGCCCATCTTACAGGGACCAAATCAAGAATATGATAATTAAAATATGAATAGTACTTTTAGTCTCCTTGCATTTAAAATATTTTTTTTGTCTTCAGTCCAATTCTAATCCTGGTGATGACATCTAGGGCCTTATATTTGTAGCTAAAATGCTTCAATGCAGTGGCACAGAGGGCAGCACTGTTTTGTACTGAAGCACATGTAGAAAAACTGAGATTCTTCCGAAGTATATCTTAGAAGTGCTTGTACGTTTTGTTCCTTCTGTAGGAGAATAAAGTTGGTATGCTGTGCCCAGTTTTTGTCCCCCAGATCAAAAGGGACAGGGAGAAACTGGAGGGGTCCAGCAGGAATTATACCAAGATAGTCAGAAGCATAGAGAAACATATCCTACAAAAAGCGGTTGAGGGACTCAGATTTGTTCATACAATCTGAAATTTGATCATGAAAAGGAAGCTAAGGAGTGGTCTAGCGGTGGCCTACAGATAATTGAAGAGCAGTTACCAAAAAGACAGCACCAAACTCTTCACATTAGCATAGACGATACAACAGGGCGGAACAGACAGAGGTTATGTCTTTGGAGGTTCAGATTAGATATTAGCCAAAGCCTTTTTCCTAGGCAGTGCAGCACTGAAACAGGCAGTCCAAAGAGGTTGTAGAATATCCATTTGTGAAGATTTGCAAGATTCATCTAAAAGAAATCATAGCTGCCCTGACCTGGTGCTGATTGTAATCCCACAGTTAGTAGCAGACTATATTACATGACCTCCAGAGATTCCTTCCAGTCAGTGTTTCTGACTCTATGATAAGAGCTACCGTAATACTGGTATTCCCGAAGACAATAATCCTCTTCAGACAAATAAGTTTTTTTACACGTTTTTAAAACAAGCAATACTATTTACTGCCATATTTACAAGGAAACTGGTGAAAGCCATTGCCTTTGCTATCAGATGATTCCTGTTTTTTAAATACAGATTTATTTTAGGCATGTATGCTTCTTTTACCAAGCTCTTTCCACTGTAAAGTCACTACTTGCTACTAAAAAATAAATGTTAATTTGAATCCTCATTTATTTTTGTTACAAAAGCTGGTGTCATTCCAAGGAAGTACATAATTTAGAAGTGCTGATTGTTTTATTCTATATTAAATGGTAATTAAACACTATTTCTGATATTATTGTTATATGATAAATAAAATTAGAATGTCACATCTTAAAAATAAAAGTGTTACAGGCATTTGATACCTTTGGGGATCTGTTCATAATCTGTAATTCTCTATCTTTGAATAAATTTGATTTGAACTTATTTGGATTAATTGCATCTTTTACCTTTGTGCTGTAATGTAGTAAGATATATTAATCTAGTGTAATAATAAATATTGCTTGTTCTTGAAAACATGAAGATAATTTATTTTCATTTCATTTAAAATATTAAGATTGTTCTCCACATGAAAAAATGTGGAAATAGCAATTTATTCCAAGATCTATACTGCATAAAGTAAACATGAAAATAAATACCACAGTATATAAAAATTAGATGCTTCACCTGACCAGGAAAGCCTTAACTATCTAAATTAGACAGTCTTTCTAGATAGCCAGTAAAATTTGTTATCCATGTTAAAAAATAAACCAAGAAGGCTTCACATTGGCATGACAGCCATCTAGATATAACTATATGGATGAACCTGAAATCCCATCTTTTTTGTTCCTTGGCTTGCCTCTGTTACTTAGAAGACTGAAATTAAATGAGAGAAAATCTATCCTCTGCATGTAAGTCCTTTCTTACAATAATGTTTGCTCATCTCCGCAGGAGCTACTATGTCACTGCTGTATTCCTTTTATAAAAGAGAATGACTGGAACTGAACTCAGGGTAAGCATATATTCACTAATATGCTGACATTAAAATATGGCTAATATTATATTCTTTTACTCTCTCATCTTAATATGTTTGTGTCTAGTCTTGTTTATGCAAACAATCCTGTTCTTACCTTTTAATATCTCTAATTCTCTCTCCGCTTATAAATATGTCCATTTTTTCTCTTAAAAAGTTTCCTTCGTAAAATTTTCACTTACCTTGATTTTTTTCCCAAAAACATGCTTTCTTCTGATTGAAGCAATTTTGTTTTGTTTGTTTGCTTCTTTGTTTTGCTTGCAAGGAAAAAGTCTTATCAGGTTTGAGAAACTATAAGTCAGCAATTACTTAGTGCTCTGAGGTGAATGAAGTGTCTGAAGGCACCTGAATATTTCACTCTGACCTATAATGTACTTCAAAAAAAAAGAAAAATGAAAGGAAAAAGACCCAAATATGAATATATATAAATAACTTACTTTGAATCTGAGTATTATGATTTGAATCCATTTCTACTTACAAAGCACTGAGTTTATTGTAATAAACTGAATCATACATAGTTACCCATCATCTGTGTGATTCTACCACCTTTAGATGCAGAGTTTAAAAAAAAAAAAACAAACACAGAATATGGTCATATACATGCAGTTTGCATATGATGGTTTGTACTTAATCTGTACATGTTTGTGTATATTTATATATGAGACTATTCCATGTCTTGGTTGCAGAATATGTTAGCCAATCTGGTGCATTAGAAATAAAATACTTCATTAATAAAACAAGTATGCCGTATTGCAAGGTAGTTATGATGTACTGTAAATTGCATTGGATATCTGGACAGTAAAAGAGATTGATAGATACATTAGAAGCAAATACACCACAGGAACCAAATGACTTGAAATCCATTGCTTAACCCTCATCTCCCCATCCCTCTTCAAGGAATACATCAGTGTTATTTCAGCATATATCATGCTATTTCTATAGTAGAAGAACATATAATGATGCAGAGTTGTATATGTTGTGTAGTTCCCAATGCATAAATAGGTGTAGGCAGAAAAATAACTTTCACACAAATCTGTAATTTATATCATAAAACATTTAAAAAAACCCACAAAACTCGTTTTTGTAACAAACTGATAATGATAGAAAAAAATGGAGGACACTGACAATGAAAACTATTTCTTACTCAAAGGACAATAATCTCTTCTAGAAAATATGCTAGTCTTTCAAAAGAAAGGTGAACAAATGTGGCAATGTTAAACATCATCAGTGAGCATCCTCTAAAATGAAATGGATGCATAGCTTTAAAGGGAAAAAATTATAAAATCTGATTCACCATTGCTCCAGTGACTGTACATCTGTATTTACTTTGCTAAAGTAAAGCTGGTGTAAGTCTGAAATAACATATAACTCGATCATGCTCTTCATATGAAGCTGTGTGTTCACAGATGTATAAAAGACTTAAAGAGCTCAATCTATTTGGCTTACTAAACGAAATGTTAGGAAGTGATTTAATTGAAAGAATTTTAGTATCTTCAAGGGGAAATGATTTTTGATGCTAAAAGGTTTCTCAATCTAGCAGACAAAAGTGTAATTAAATCCAGTGGATGGAAGCAGATTAGAAACAAAACCAAACTGAAACTAAGGTACATGTTTTTAAACATTTTGGATTATTAGCTAGTATAGAAATTTAATGAAAATATGAAGAGATAGCATTAAATATTTTAAATCCAGAGCAGAAATCCTTATCAGACCTACATTCTCAATCAACCAGACCTTTAAGGACTGATGTAAAAATACAAATAACTAATACTAGATCACCTGGAAGCGGAAGTTATATCCAGATGGGACAAAGAACGAAATATAGTCTTTACCTCTTCTTCGGATTTCACTGCAGCACACATGTTGTTTTGTGTTGGAGACATGCTTATGCATGGTTTCCAAAGAAGTTGCTCTTCAGTTTCTGAGATGAGTTACGCCAAGTGCAGAAAATTTTGTCTAATTGCTATGGTCATCATTTGCATCTTAGCAATTCCTAGGCACCCACTCAGTTCTACCTTTTTTGTAAGCTGAAAAAAAATTCTTACTGCTTTAGCATCCCTGATACCAGTGAAATTGTTTCAAAAGACACAGCTATTTCAGAACCTGTTTTTCCTTTTAGAAAAAGGGTCCAGGCATACTTAGGTAATATGTCTCACCCTGTTAAGATGCACATAAAACCATCATTGTGTTTGGAAAACTGTTGCAAATCCAATAAGTCTGCCTGGCATTGTGCATTGACCTCTGCCACAAGCACCTGGTTATTTTTAAAGTCTTGTGTAAATTGTAAGCATCCTGGTTTGCTAATTAGATTGCCAGTTGGCTTCTGTTTAGACTGGCAACCCACCTTTTAGTGGTTTCAGAAAGGGGATTTATACCAAAAGCTTCCCACCTGCCTAGGAGCACAATGAATCTCTTTTAACAAAAGGGATGGTGTAGACATGTCTACTGACATGCTGCTACTACACACATCTACAAAATGAAACACTGGAAAAGCAGTTTAATACAGAGACAATTTTTTAACTGAGTGTGAGGGGAGTTGTCCGCCAGTCAGCCATGTATAAGATTTCTCCTTTTTTCCCTTGAACACTTCTGTCCCTTCTCTGCCCATTCTCCTTTCTTCACCAACTGCAGGCACAAATGCAAACAAGTCACAACAGGTTTCTGACATCTCCCTCCTCAGTCAGTCAGCTGGACCTTTTTGAAACTTTATGTAAGGTCATTGACATAAGGATAACACATGCAGCACCAGCCTGCACCCCATAATGCTCTGACAGGTAGTTGTAACATACCCAAAACCAAGGGCAAAGGGAGCTCTCCCACACCACCCACCCTCGCTGTGTGACAACTCGAAATCTAGTTCATGTTTCAGGACCCCATTAGCTGGTTCTTCTGGTTCACACAGTGTTTTTAGAGACTTAGGGTCTTTTTCTTTTTACCCTGTGCACATAATTTGCTGAAGTTTAAATTTTGTTCTGGTTTTCCGTTTTTGCAGACAGTGTTGCCTGTGTCTTGCAGCACCATGCAAAACCCAAAGTCTGTCCCAGGAATACTACATGTCCATCCTGTTGGGCAGGGCCTCTCACTCCAGCTTGCAGGATCAGTCTCTTCTGTGCATGTAACTGTGGTTGTGACAGTGGCCCCTTTGTGGGCTTCCTAGGGAGTGTCAAAGGAAGTGGGCAGCCAGTCAGAGGAAGATCTAAGAATACATGGGTGCGACAGTGTCAAAAATGGCCATCAGCCAATCACAAAGCAGAACGAAAACACATGGGGAATGATATTCTCAGAAGTGGCAGCTGCCCTGTATGTAGTGAGAAGACACTGCCTTTTCTGATGAGCTTCTGAGTGGGATATGACATTGTCAAAAAAGGGAATCTCTCTGTCATAAAATGGTGTCTGAAACAACATGGTGGACCCTGAGCATGTAGTGGGAGGGGCTTCCAGTTCTTCTGTCCTTTGGCCATCCTCCCTGCCATAAAATGGTGAGTGAAACAAAATGACAATTCCCTGTGTCTGTAGGGGAAGGGACTTCCTGGTCTGGTGTACATCTGGGTAAACTGAAAGTGAAGTCTGGTCCTGCCAGTCACAACAGAGCATATGATCAGAAAAGAGTCATGACTTCCAGGGACAATGGTACATATGGCTGTCTGCGGGAGTGGGAAAGCTGGTGGAAGCTGGGAGTTGGATACCTGCTCATTCTTACCTTGAGTAAAAGTTGTGCCTATGCTATTATCAAGGACAAGGTCAACCAGAGTATGATAAGTTCTATTACATAGTTTGCTATTCCTTGTCATGATGGGGAGGTTCTCATTCCCATTCTCATCTGTATATGGTTCCTTGAGTACAGTGTGATCAGTGTTACAGGCTTTGCCCAAAATTTGAGAGGATCAGCATTGATAAAGATCTACAGCATCTACAATGCCTTACTTGAAGAGGAACACATAAAACAGAAGAACTCTGAATGATAAAGAACAGTTAGTACAGCATTTTGTATGTTGACAACCACGGTGTCTACTATGTTGCCAATTAGCTTAGAGATTATGTGTATCTTCTGGGAAGCCCTGCATTTGGAATACTTGAAGGTACATATAAAGACATGAGAGATCATAGCAAGCTTATTCTACAGGTGTTAAGGAAAGCGTATGTTCTTTCCCTGACCTTTTCTTTTGAAATGACCTTCATCCAATCACCTGGATGAAGGGATAGAGTGCACCCTCAGCAAGTTTGCTGATGACACAAAGCTGGGAGGGGTGTCTGACGCACCAGAAGGCTGTGCCACCATACAGAGAGACCTAGACAAGCTGGAGAGTTGC
>VWZL01004243.1:12787-23541 GCA_013396915.1 Stercorarius parasiticus | reverse complement strand
CCCCAGCCCCAAGCCATGGCTTGCAGCCTGAAGGACGAGCTGCTCTGCTCCATCTGCCTGAGCATCTACCAGGACCCAGTGAGCTTCGGCTGCGAGCACTACTTCTGCCGCCGTTGCATCACCGAGCACTGGGTGCGCCAGGAACCCCAGGGCACCCGCGACTGCCCTGAGTGTCGCCGAACCTTCACCGAGCCCACCCTGGCCCCCAGCCTCAAGCTGGCCAACATCGTGGAGCGATACAGCGCCTTCCCCTTGGACGCCATCCTGGGCGCCCAACGCAGCCCTTTCCCCTGCAAGGACCACGAGAAGGTCAAGCTCTTCTGCCTCACCGACCGTGCCGTCGTCTGCTTCTTCTGCGACGAGCCCGCCATGCACGAGCAGCACCAGGTCACCAATGTGGACGATGCTTTTGAGGAGCTGCAGGTGGGTCGTTCCATCATCGTCCCCCGTCTGCTCCGTCATCATCCCCCTGCTTCATCCCTTCCTTCCTGGCCACGGAGCATCATCCGTCCAGGATCTTCTGCCCTGAGCTACTCCTCTGAGCTCCTTCATCCGTCTGGCCCCTCTTGCCTTAGTGGTGGCTCCCGTCCTTCCGTCCCCGCGTCCCTTCCTCCCCGCTGGGGTGAGCCCCATGGCTTCCTCCCATCTGTCTGTCCGTCCATCAACCCACCCGCACTTCTGTGGTTGCCCCCATGGGACCCCCTTTCTCCATCCACACTGGGGGTCCTTGGGGACCCCTGGACCAGCTGGCTGTGCACCCCTATGGATCTGCCGAGCTGCCCCCAAGTGGGATCCCCCCCCAAATCTGTTACCTGCCCCCCAGCTCTGCCCTGGATGGGACCCCTGTGCCAGCAGGGACCGACGGTGGCCCTGCCACCTCCTGCACCCTTTTTTCCCACCTTCCCCGTAACCCCGGGAGCCGGGTTTTGGCAGGAGAACTGCCTGCTGGGATCCCATTTTTGCCCTAAATACCCTATTTTATGTGGTGGTTTTTTTCCAGCGGGAGCTGAAGGAACAGCTGCAGGGGCTGCAGGAGAGCGAGCGCGGCCACACCGAAGCCCTGCACCTCCTCAAACGGCAGCTGGCTGAGACCAAGGTAGGGGCGGGGACGCGGCTGTGCCCCCCATAGCACCCTGTCCCTGAGCCTTGCCCGCCTGATTTGGCACCTCCCAAGACCCCAAACCCCACAGTTTTGAGGATCTGCCCCATTTTTACCTTCTCTGGTACCCAAAAACCTGCTGGCAGGTTGATGAAGCCACCCATCAGGCTGCTCATCCCTCTTTTATTTCCTTCGGGGCTGCTTTTCTTTACCTTTTGGATTAATTTTTATTTTGTATTCATCACCTTCTCCAAAGCTCAGGGGTTCAGCTTTTGGCGAGGTGCAATTTTCTCTCCATCCCTGCCAGCAATGGGGTGGCTTTAGGTTTTCTATAAGGGTGCGGGGTCAAATATCCCTCCTTGGATACTTGGAGCATCCAGAATCCTTTGGGTTAATGGGGCTGTGGGGTTTATTTGGGGAATTACGGATTCATGGAGGAGTTGGGGCAGGTTTAGGGGGTCTTGACACCTGCACCCCAAAAGTCCTCAGCCAAGAGCCTGCGGGTGACCATCGGGGAGGCTTTCGAGCGGCTACACCGGCTGCTGCGGGAGCGGCAGAAGGCGATGCTGGAGGAGCTGGAGGCAGACACGGCGCGGACGCTGACCGACATCGAGCAGAAGATTCAGCGCTACAGCCAGCAGCTCCGCAAGGTGCAGGAGGGCAGCCAGATCCTCCAGGAGCGCTTGGCTGAAGCCGACAAACATGTCTTTTTAGCCGGTGTCGCGTCCCTTTCTGAGAGGTGGGTGACACCGGGGTGACACTGGGGGTCCCCCAAGTTGTCCCCCTGCCTCCCTCTTCTCCATCATCTGTCCTTTGCAGGCTGAAGGGGAAGATCCACGAGACCAACCTGACCTACGAGGACTTTCCCACCTCCAAATACATGGGGCCGCTGCAGTACACCATCTGGAAATCCCTTTTCCAGGATATCCATCCTGGTGAGGGGCTGCGGAGATGCGCTGGCTGCAGGGCTGGAGGGGTCTCCATGAGGGATGGGGACATGCTAGTGAGGGGTGGGGACATCACTGATGAGGGATGGGGACATCAGTGAGGGATGAGGATGTGCCAATAAGGGATGAGGACATCACCCGTGAGGGATAGGGATGTGCCAGTGAGGGGTGGGGATATCAGCAGTGAGGGATGAGGATGGGGACGGGGATGGGGACATCACTGGCGAGGGAAGGGGACCCACCAGGGAGGAATGAGGACATGCCAGTGAGGAATGGAGACATCACTGGTGAGGGATGGGGATGAGGGCACGCTGGTGAGAGGTGAGGAGGGATGCAAAAGGGTGGGGACATCATGAGTTAATTAGGATTAAGCACCAGTGAAGGATGGGGATGGGGACATCACTGGCGAGGGAAGGGGACCCACCAGGGAGGAATGAGGACATGCCAGTGAGGAATGGAGACATCACTGGTGAGGGATGGGGACGCACCAGTGAAGGATGGGTACATCACTGATGAGGGATGGGAGTATGCTGGTGAGGGATGGGGATGGGGACACACTAGTGAAGGATGGGGTTGAGGACATCACTGATGAGGGATGGGGACATGCCGGTGAAGGATGGGGATGTACTGGTGGCCTTCTTCACACCGTGGTGTTTTCCAAACCCGTGGATGAGGGACATCATTGGTAAGGGATGGAGAAGTGCTGGTGAAGGATGGGGATGGGGACATCACCAGTGAGGGATGGGGACACACCAATGAAGGATGGGGACACACCAGTGAAGGACAGGGATGGGGACATCACCAGTGAGGGATGGGGGCACAACAGTGAAGGATGGGGACATGCCAGTGAGGAACAGGGATAGGGATATCACTGGTGAGGGATGGGGACATGCCGGTGAAGGATGGGGATGGGGGTGTGCCAGTGAGGGATGGGGATGTGCCGGTGAGGGATGGGGACATGCCGGTGAAGGATGGGGATGCGCTGGTGGCCTTCTCCACACCGTGGTGTTTTCCAAACCCGTAGATGAGGGACATCATTGGTGAGGGTTGGAGACACGCTGGTGAAGGATGGGGATGGGGGTGTGCCAGTGAGGGATGGGGATGTGCCGGTGAGGGATGGGGACAGGGACGTCACTGGTGAGGGATGGGGACATGCCAGTGAAAGATGGGGATGTGCTCGTGTCCTTCTGCTCACCGTCGTGTTTTCCACATCGGTGGGGCAGAGCCACCCACGCTGGGTCTGGGTGCTGCGTTGACGCTTGTCCCCCCTTGTCCCCATGTCCCCTTGCCCTCCAGTGCCAGCAGCCCTGACGCTGGACCCCGGCACGGCTCACCACCGCCTGATCCTCTCCGACGACTGCACCATAGTGGCGTACGGCAACCTGCACCCCCAGCCGCTGCAGGACTCCCCCAAACGCTTCGACGTGGAGGTCTCCGTCCTGGGCTCGGAGGCATTCGGTGGCGGGGTCCACTACTGGGAGGTGGTGGTCTCCGAGAAGACCCAGTGGATGATCGGTTTGGCCCACGAAGCCGTCACCCGCAAGGGCAGCATCCAGATTCAACCCAGCCGAGGTTTTTATTGCATCGTGATGCACGACGGGAACCAGTACAGCGCCTGCACCGAGCCCTGGACCCGGCTCAATGTCAAGAGCAAGCTGGAGAAGGTGGGCGTCTTCCTGGACTACGACAAGGGGCTTCTCATCTTCTACAATGCCGATGACATGTCCTGGCTCTACACCTTTCGGGAGCGCTTTCCCGGCAAGCTCTGCTCTTATTTCAGCCCCGGGCAGAGTCATGCCAACGGGAAGAACGTCCAACCCCTCCGGATCAACACTGTTCGCATCTAACGGGGAGAGGGTGGTGTCATCCTCTCCCCGCTCCCTGGGTGTTTTCCCTGCTCTTTGGTGGAGGTTTGGGCTGATCCTGCCCCAGGAACTGTCCCCGGCGCCGGGCGGGATCCGGCCTTTTTATCGCCCCCCCTCCTCTGTCCTGTGCTTCCAGGGGGGGCCCGGCGTGGGGGGGCGGGGGCCGGGCTGCTGCAATAAAAGGATTTGGAGAGAAGGGGCCGGGTGGTGGAGAACCCTGAGGGGATGCGCCGGGATGTGCCATACGGTGCCATGGCGTGCCATACCCTATGTACTGCGCCGTGCCGTGGTGCGCCGTGCCATGCCGTGCATTCTGCGCCAGGCCGTGCCATATTGTGCCATGCCCTGGTGTGCCATGCTGTATGTACCGCACTGTGCCGCGGTACGCCATGATGTGCTGTGCATTCTGTGCCGTGCTGTACCATGTTGTGCCATGCCATGGTGCGCTATGCCATACCCTACGTACTGCACCGTGCCGGGGTGTGCCGTGCCATGGTGCGCTGTATGGACTGCACTGTGCCATTGTGTGCCATGCCATACCCTACGAACTGTGCCATGCCCTGGTGCGCCCTGCCCTACATACTGCACCGTGCTATGCTGTGCCATGCCATGGTGTGCCATGCTGTACGTACTGTGCCGTGCTGCAGTGCGCCGTGCCATGCCGTACATTGTGCGGCATGCGCCATGCCATGGTGTGCTGTATGGACTGAACTGTGCCGTGGTGTGCCATGCCATACCGTACGTACTGTGCTATGCCATGGTGTGCCATGCTGTACGTACTGTGCCGTGCTGCAGTGCGCCGTGCCATGCCGTACATTGTGCGGCATGCTGTGCCATATTGTGCCATGCCACATGTACTGCACTGTGCTCATACATACTGTGCCATGCCATGGTGCACCATGCTGTACATACTGCACCATACTGTGCCATGGTGTGCTGTGATGTACGTACTGCGCCATGCCGTGCCATACATTCTGCACCACACCGTGCCATATTGTGCCATGCCATATCATACATCCTGCGCCATGCCCTATGTACTGCGCTGTGCCATCGTGTGCCGTGCTGTATTGCACTGCGCTGTGCCATGCTGTATGTACGGCACCGTGCCGTTGTGCATTGTGCTGTTCTGTGCCATGCCATACATACCATACTGTGCTGTGTGTGCTGCACTGTGCCGTACATACTCTGCCATGCCATAGGTATGGCACCGTGCCGTGGTGCACCATGTTGAGCTGCATCATACGTACTGCACCATGCTGTCATGCACCGTGCTGTGCCATATGTGCCGTGCGGTGGTGCACCGTACTGTGCCACGCCATACATCCTGTGCTATGCCATATGTACCGCACCGTGCTGTGCCATGCCGTATATCCTGTGCTGTGCCATATGTGCTGCACCGTGGTGCACCGTGCTGTGCCATACCATATGTGCTGTGCCATACATATGGTATCATGCCATTGTGCACCGTGTTGAGCCGCACCATACGTACTGCACCATGCTGTCATGCACTGTGCCGTGCCATATGTCCTGTGCTGTGCCATATGTACCGTGCGGTGGTGCACTGTACTGTGCCACGCCATACATCCTGTGCTATGCCATATGTACCGCACCGTGCTGTGCCATGCCGTATATCCTGTGCTGTGCCATATGTGCTGCACCGTGGTGCACCGTGCTGTGCCATACCATATGTGCTGTGCCATACATATGGTATCATGCCATTGTGCACCGTGTTGAGCCGCACCATACGTACTGCACCATGCTGTCATGCACTGTGCCGTGCCATATGTCCTGTGCTGTGCCATATGTACCGTGCGGTGGTGCACTGTACTGTGCCACGCCATACATCCTGTGCTATGCCATATGTACCGCACCGTGCTGTGCCATGCCGTATATCCTGTGCTGTGCCATATGTGCTGCACCGTGGTGCACCGTGCTGTGCCATACCATATGTGCTGTGCCATACATATGGTATCATGCCATTGTGCACCGTGTTGAGCCGCACCATACGTACTGCACCATGCTGTCATGCACTGTGCCGTGCCATATGTCCTGTGCTGTGCCATATGTACCGTGCGGTGGTGCACTGTACTGTGCCACGCCATACATCCTGTGCTATGCCATATGTACCGCACCGTGCTGTGCCATGCCGTATATCCTGTGCTGTGCCATATGTGCTGCACCGTGGTGCACCGTGCTGTGCCATACCATATGTGCTGTGCCATACATATGGTATCATGCCATTGTGCACCGTGTTGAGCCGCACCATACGTACTGCACCATGCTGTCATGCACTGTGCCGTGCCATATGTCCTGTGCTGTGCCATATGTACCGTGCGGTGGTGCACTGTACTGTGCCACGCCATACATCCTGTGCTATGCCATATGTACCGCACCGTGCTGTGCCATGCCGTATATCCTGTGCTGTGCCATATGTGCTGCACCGTGGTGCACCGTGCTGTGCCATACCATATGTGCTGTGCCATACATATGGTATCATGCCATTGTGCACCGTGTTGAGCCGCACCATACGTACTGCACCATGCTGTCATGCACTGTGCCGTGCCATATGTCCTGTGCTGTGCCATATGTACCGTGCGGTGGTGCACTGTACTGTGCCACGCCATACATCCTGTGCTATGCCATATGTACCGCACCGTGCTGTGCCATGCCGTATATCCTGTGCTGTGCCATATGTGCTGCACCGTGGTGCACCGTGCTGTGCCATACCATATGTGCTGTGCCATACATATGGTATCATGCCATTGTGCACCGTNGGCATGCGCCATGCCATGGTGTGCTGTATGGACTGAACTGTGCCGTGGTGTGCCATGCCATACCGTACGTACTGTGCTATGCCATGGTGTGCCATGCTGTACATATTGCGCCATGCTGCGGTGTGCCGTGCCATGCTATATTGTGCCATGCCATGGTGCGCCATACTATATGTCCTGCACCATGCCCTGGTGCGCCATGCCATGCCCTACGTTCTGCGCCATGCTGTGCTATATTGTGCCTTGCCACGGTGCATCATGCCATACCATACATACTGTGCCATGCCATGGTGCACCATGCTGTACATACTGCACCATACTGTGCCATGGTGTGCTGTGATGTACGTACTGCACCATGCCGTGCCATACATTCTGCACCACACCGTGCCATATTGTGCCATGCCATATCATACATCCTGCGCCATGCCCTATGTACTGCGCTGTGCCATCGTGTGCCGTGCTGTATTGCACTGCGCTGTGCCATGCTGTATGTACGGCACCGTGCCGTTGTGCATTGTGCTGTTCTGTGCCATGCCATACATACCATACTGTGCTGTGTGTGCTGCACTGTGCCGTACATACTCTGCCATGCCATAGGTATGGCACCGTGCCGTGGTGCACCATGTTGAGCTGCATCATACGTACTGCACCATGCTGTCATGCACCGTGCTGTGCCATATGTGCCGTGCGGTGGTGCACCGTACTGTGCCACGCCATACATCCTGTGCTATGCCATATGTACCGCACCGTGCTGTGCCATGCCGTATATCCTGTGCTGTGCCATATGTGCTGCACCGTGGTGCACCGTGCTGTGCCATACCATATGTGCTGTGCCATACATATGGTATCATGCCATTGTGCACCGTGTTGAGCCGCACCATACGTACTGCACCATGCTGTCATGCACTGTGCCGTGCCATATGTCCTGTGCTGTGCCATATGTACCGTGCGGTGGTGCACTGTACTGTGCCACGCCATACATCCTGTGCTATGCCATATGTACCGCACCGTGCTGTGCCATGCCGTATATCCTGTGCTGTGCCATATGTGCTGCACCGTGGTGCACCGTGCTGTGCCATACCATATGTGCTGTGCCATACATATGGTATCATGCCATTGTGCACCGTGTTGAGCCGCACCATACGTACTGCACCATGCTGTCATGCACTGTGCCGTGCCATATGTCCTGTGCTGTGCCATATGTACCGTGCGGTGGTGCACTGTACTGTGCCACGCCATACATCCTGTGCTATGCCATATGTACCGCACCGTGCTGTGCCATGCCGTATATCCTGTGCTGTGCCATATGTGCTGCACCGTGGTGCACCGTGCTGTGCCATACCATATGTGCTGTGCCATACATATGGTATCATGCCATTGTGCACCGTGTTGAGCCGCACCATACGTACTGCACCATGCTGTCATGCACTGTGCCGTGCCATATGTCCTGTGCTGTGCCATATGTACCGTGCGGTGGTGCACTGTACTGTGCCACGCCATACATCCTGTGCTATGCCATATGTACCGCACCGTGCTGTGCCATGCCGTATATCCTGTGCTGTGCCATATGTGCTGCACCGTGGTGCACCGTGCTGTGCCATACCATATGTGCTGTGCCATNCCAGGGGGGGCCCGGCGTGGGGGGGCGGGGGCCGGGCTGCTGCAATAAAAGGATTTGGAGAGAAGGGGCCGGGTGGTGGAGAACCCTGAGGGGATGCGCCGGGATGTGCCATACGGTGCCATGGCGTGCCATACCCTATGTACTGCGCCGTGCCGTGGTGCGCCGTGCCATGCCGTGCATTCTGCGCCAGGCCGTGCCATATTGTGCCATGCCCTGGTGTGCCATGCTGTATGTACCGCACTGTGCCGCGGTACGCCATGATGTGCTGTGCATTCTGTGCCGTGCTGTACCATGTTGTGCCATGCCATGGTGCGCTATGCCATACCCTACGTACTGCACCGTGCCGGGGTGTGCCGTGCCATGGTGCGCTGTATGGACTGCACTGTGCCATTGTGTGCCATGCCATACCCTACGAACTGTGCCATGCCCTGGTGCGCCCTGCCCTACATACTGCACCGT
This sequence comes from Stercorarius parasiticus, assembly GCA_013396915.1. Lineage (NCBI taxonomy): Eukaryota > Metazoa > Chordata > Aves > Charadriiformes > Stercorariidae > Stercorarius > Stercorarius parasiticus. Next base: position 14,779 of record VWZL01004243.1, on the reverse strand, counting down.
GCTATGCTGTGCCATGCCATGGTGTGCCATGCTGTACGTACTGTGCCGTGCTGCAGTGCGCCGTGCCATGCCGTACATTGTGCGGCATGCGCCATGCCATGGTGTGCTGTATGGACTGAACTGTGCCGTGGTGTGCCATGCCATACCGTACGTACTGTGCTATGCCATGGTGTGCCATGCTGTACATATTGCGCCATGCTGCGGTGTGCCGTGCCATGCTATATTGTGCCATGCCATGGTGCGCCATACTATATGTCCTGCACCATGCCCTGGTGCGCCATGCCATGCCCTACGTTCTGCGCCATGCTGTGCTATATTGTGCCTTGCCACGGTGCATCATGCCATACCATACATACTGTGCCATGCCATGGTGCACCATGCTGTACATACTGCACCATACTGTGCCATGGTGTGCTGTGATGTACGTACTGCACCATGCCGTGCCATACATTCTGCACCACACCGTGCCATATTGTGCCATGCCATATCATACATCCTGCGCCATGCCCTATGTACTGCGCTGTGCCATCGTGTGCCGTGCTGTATTGCACTGCGCTGTGCCATGCTGTATGTACGGCACCGTGCCGTTGTGCATTGTGCTGTTCTGTGCCATGCCATACATACCATACTGTGCTGTGTGTGCTGCACTGTGCCGTACATACTCTGCCATGCCATAGGTATGGCACCGTGCCGTGGTGCACCATGTTGAGCTGCATCATACGTACTGCACCATGCTGTCATGCACCGTGCTGTGCCATATGTGCCGTGCGGTGGTGCACCGTACTGTGCCACGCCATACATCCTGTGCTATGCCATATGTACCGCACCGTGCTGTGCCATGCCGTATATCCTGTGCTGTGCCATATGTGCTGCACCGTGGTGCACCGTGCTGTGCCATACCATATGTGCTGTGCCATACATATGGTATCATGCCATTGTGCACCGTGTTGAGCCGCACCATACGTACTGCACCATGCTGTCATGCACTGTGCCGTGCCATATGTCCTGTGCTGTGCCATATGTACCGTGCGGTGGTGCACTGTACTGTGCCACGCCATACATCCTGTGCTATGCCATATGTACCGCACCGTGCTGTGCCATGCCGTATATCCTGTGCTGTGCCATATGTGCTGCACCGTGGTGCACCGTGCTGTGCCATACCATATGTGCTGTGCCATACATATGGTATCATGCCATTGTGCACCGTGTTGAGCCGCACCATACGTACTGCACCATGCTGTCATGCACTGTGCCGTGCCATATGTCCTGTGCTGTGCCATATGTACCGTGCGGTGGTGCACTGTACTGTGCCACGCCATACATCCTGTGCTATGCCATATGTACCGCACCGTGCTGTGCCATGCCGTATATCCTGTGCTGTGCCATATGTGCTGCACCGTGGTGCACCGTACTGTGCCATACCATATGTGTTGTGCCATACATATGGTATGCCATTGTGCACTGTGCTGTGCCGCACCATATATACTGCGCCATCCCGAAGTGCACCGCGGTCTGCTGTGCTATATGTACTGCAGCCTACCTCGGTGCACCATCCTGTGCCACGCCATACATACTGCACTGTGCCATGGTGTGCCGTGCTGTGCCACGCTGTACGTACTGCACTGTGGCATGCCATGCTGTGCCATGCTATACGTTCTGCACCATGCTGTGCTGTGCCACGCTATACGTTCTGCACCATGCTGTGGTGCACCAGACTCTATGTACTGCACCGTGCCATACCGCACCATGCTGTGCCACACCGTATATGCTGCATGGTGCCCTGGGCTGTGCTATACGTACTGTGCCATGCTGGGGTATACCATGTGCCACGCTGTCACAGCGCCGGGGAGACGGGCAGGGGTCTGTATAGGGGATGCTGCCTATGTATAGGAGCAGTTCCCTTACAGGGCCTATGGGACCCTGCTGTGGGGAGGGGCTGGGCTGCAGCAGGTGTGTATATAGGGTACGTATATAGTGTATAGGGGGGACACA
>VWZL01004242.1:164343-195905 GCA_013396915.1 Stercorarius parasiticus | reverse complement strand
CAACCATGAAGATTCTATGATCATCCCTCTGAAAAGTCTATTCATAGTATTTTGAAAAAGCAATGAAATTGTAGCTGAAGAGATCAGACCATTCAAGCTAAAAAGGAAAAAGGTTCTCTGAGCCCTGGTAAGCATAGATTTGGCATCTTGGAAGCCAAGTGGGAAACCAACAAAGCAGACAAAAATGCAGACCTGAAACAAAGATGTAAAGAATACAAGAAAAGACTGAAGGCAGTTCAAAGAAGTGTTGTATAAGATTTGACTTCTCCCCTGCCCCTGAAGTTTCATACAGGTAAGGAAAGGTGAGGAACAGCACTGTTATTGCCACTGAAAAAAAAGTAATTAAAAAAAAAGTATCTCAAGTCTATACTGAATTACTGTATATGTAATTAACCTATTGCTATAAGGTTCAAAGATAAACTTGTTATAATTGACTGAGTTACAAAAACGACCTTCCTATTGTCAAAATTTAATATTTTGCTGTAATTTAGGATTACAGCTGTGTTTTGAGTAGATTCACATCAAAAGAGATTAACTGATTCTGTTAGAATATTTCAGTATTCAACCAAAGCTGCTTACACCATAAAACTAAATATTTACTATCAAATTTAAATTATGAGCTATCTTAATAGTTCAATAAAGCTGACAATTGAGAATTAAGTAATGCAAGAATTAGATATCAAGATTGTAAATCAACCAAAAATGACAGATTTTTATCCTTCTGAGCTCTACATTGCAAACTTCACACCAAATATTAAAACTTACCTCATCACTGGGATCTTGCATTGCCTTTTTTTCAGAAGTCTGATCAGGTGGCAATTCATTGAGCTCCACATGAAAGAGAAAGAAAATAAAGCCATACAGTGCTGGCCCCAGGCCATTGCACAGACCTCTTATTCCAGTTATTATTCCTTGGACAACACCTAAAGAAGAAAAAAAGATAAGAATATAACTTTTTGATTTTTTAAATCAAGAATTAAACCGCCAGAGCCAACAGCTCTGAGTGTATTCTAATTGCTGTTCCAAAATAGCACATCTCAATCATTTCTACATACTAAGATCTTAAGAAATACATTGAGGACAACTTTACTGGATTAAAATAAACCCCTGCACGATCATAGTTCTGTCACTGTACCTTCATGCTACTGGAAGTGATACGAGTAACTAAATTTATGTGCACATCTAATTTTCCCACTCAAAGCCTACTATGAAAAAAGCAGTGGTTACTGGCTCAATTTATTTTCAACTGAAATTTAGAGTAATGCATCTATGTGTTAAGGGTTATTATTGGCAAAATATCCACAAATTGTAACAGATTTCTTCCCTTCACCAGTCTAATATCAGGATTTATGTATCAGCTAACTTATGTGGGGCAGTAAAATCAGCAGCATACTGCAGTAAATTCAGAATAAATTCAGAATCGGTTGCGGTTTTACATTAGATTATTTTAAAAGCTTGATTAATCAAAGTTTTACGTATGTATTTCTGTTTAAAGTTCATTAAGTGATTGTGACAACAGTATAAGTTTTTTTGTGATCTTACAGATTACAATTCTACTGAACACTACTTTTACAATGTTACTAGTCTGCATATACCCTTCCTTCTTAAGGCAGTAACTTGTAAAACGGAAGGAAAGAAAACACACCAAATAGAAAGTTCACCAAGTGTTTTTGTCATATGTTGACATGTAAGCTTAAAATCTTCTTGCCACTAGGTGGCAAAACTTCACTCTAGAAATTATTGTATGCCTGAGCTACTAACAGTACTTTCCTCTAAGTAAAATGAAAGATCACTAACTTTATCAATTAACTAAACTATTAATTTCATGACATAAATAGAAAGCAAGTCTTTTAAATGCCTCTATTAGAAACAAAAGCCGGGGAGAGGAATGATAAAAAAAGCCATATAAAACACTCTTTTGCACCTTTCAAACTCAACTGAAATCTCCCCCCTAGAACTGCACCTCCTTTGTACCTCCCATTATCTACCTTCAAGTTGTACAATGTTAAAGCAAGACAGATACATATAAATCATTCAGTACAGGATTTTTTTTAAAAAGAACATTAAATTCAGTTATTATACACCAGTGTTATATTTTGTGATGATGCCTTCCCTCACTTCATTTAAAAGGAAGATTTATTTCTGATTGTTCCTTCTCCTTCACATTAATACCAATTAATTTTTCTGTCTTCTCAGATCAACTATTTATTTAATCTTCCTTTTCTATTCCTTGAAGATACGATGCATTATTGCAAATAGGGCCAACCTTTCCACACAGAATAGAGCTTCTTGTATAGGCTTAATCAGGTAAAATGTGTTTTTAGTTTCCATTAAAAAGACAGTATTGTTAAATTAATACTCACTATCTACTTAGACAATATTACTTTTCACAAAAAAAGAGGACGGAAAAACCATGAAAGTTACCACATATGTTTTTGTTGCTTCTGTAGTACTTTTACAGGAAGCTAGAAGAGAAGTAGTTGGTCAGACAGAAACTACGTATTTTGCAACGCAAATTTGATAAATTTCTGTACCTCCTTCCTTTCTACATAGATTGGCAGGCTTCCACAGCTACTACCAAAGAAACTCACTACTCATCAACATATTTGAAAAGTACACTTCGGTAAGTATTCTGCTTTTTAGACAGAAGAGTCATCCAAGAAAGCAGTCTGATGATGAAACAAATTCATTCAATACTCACCTTGTTGATCTGACTCTGCATTTTGTGAAACCAGAGCACTGATTGCCGGGAATGTAATGCTTGACATTGCTGCTACAGCTCCCGCTGTCCACATCATCCTATGTTAAATCATAATTTGAACTAAAAATGAGACTGCCCATATAATTGCTCCCAACCTCCCTCAAAAAGGGCCACAAGGAGGGTACCTTCATTTAAGGCTTAATGTCCTTTTGAAAGTACTCTTATTAAAGTATCTAAAGACTGGAAATTATCTGGTCAGGGCCTTCTTCCTACTCCCCTCCCACAAATTACCCTGAGCTTCTTGGAACAGAAGCACATTTGATTTTATACTAGCTATTACAGGAGAGGAAAAGAAGGGAGTGGGAGCGAAGTGAGGCACAGGCTTTCCCTCTCCAAAGGCTGTACAAAGGAACAATTTCACAGGGTGGCCCAGTGAGGCAGTTCTCTACCTTGTCCAACTCACTAGGAAGTGCTCTGATTAGAACAAGCATTCATCACTGTCTGTAGAACAAACGTTGTAAATAAAAAGGTGTTCCAGCTTATGATTCTATTTCAATTTACTTACAGTTCTTCCAACAACAGAGGATCTAGATAGTTTCCAAGACCAAATATAGTTACAGTTTGAGAATGACATGTTAGAAAAAAAAGTAGAGGTCCAGTAACTGATTAAAATGGATCTAGTGGGATTACTGGAGAGAACACACTACTTACTAGCTTCTGCATTTAAGAAAAAGTTTTAACCACATTTGCAGACATAAAACTCAGCGGACCAAAAGGATGCAAAGAATTCTTTTTCAAAAGGGCTGTTAGCTTGCAACTTACGCTACATACCTGGAAAATGCTATCACTCCTACATGGACAAAATACAGACTACACTTTGGTAGTGTAATGCAAATAAGAATGCTTAATTCACAGAACATTTAAATACTCATAATGACAGAACTAAGTGGTAGAATTTCTTGGAAAAACATTTTAAGTTCCTTAACAGGCATGTACATATGCAAATGGATGCTTACCAAGACTGAGATCCGAAACCATACCAAGCCAACTGAACGATTTGAAAGCCAAGGCCAAGGAGAATTGTATTTTTGTTCCCTATCGACCTCATCAAGATACTGAGAAACACAGTCTGCAAGAGAAATTGGTTCATCCAAAAGTTATTTTAAAAAGCCATGTTGCTAAAGTAGTTTCTCCTTCTACACGAAGGAATTCAGAAGACCTTTCAACTGCTGAGGAACTTCACACTACCCGTGTTCTTACTTCCCCTGTATTAAGTCCAAAATGCAGACTAGTCATATCAACATTTGATGTACAGACATTCTTAACTATTGAAGAGTTTCTACTTCAGGACATCGAGAAGCATATGTATTGCCTTCCCTATGGACCTTATTCAGTTAATGTTTCTACTGTAAACAGGCTTTTTTTTCCACCTCTACAATTGTGTCTCATTACAGACTACAGACTACCGCAATAAATGTCAAAAAACCACAAAAATATCAAGTTAAGATAGAGGCTGGATATGGGCTGAATTTACCAGTATCTACAAATACGAGAGAAAAAAAAAAAAGAGTGGTAGTACAGAAAAAAGTGATCTCTTTAGGTCAGGTGAATTACTAGCCAAATTTACAATTAAAAGCAAGAACCAAATCCTGCTGCTTTTCCAACATCACCATATGCATTGAAATTTGGCCGAGGCAAATTCCTAGGCATCTTTAGTTACATTTTCTGCCAACCCTTTACACAGCTCATATTAGATTTTTATTTGTACATGGAAACTAATCCTAAAGGAAGACCACTGTTTTTCATCATTAGAGGTGTTACTGCTGAGAGGGAAGGAGGTCCCAATGCAGATACAACAGCAATGCACTCATGGCAAGGAAGAGACTGTTCCTAGTAAGGCAACATCCATATAGACAACTTCATTCAGTTAACAGTGCACACATTTTTCTTTAATGTGAGAAACTCAGCAATGTATCAGTAAACACGCAGAGAAAAGGAACCAGAAGGACTACAGAGCAGAGCGTACTTGTCTGTCATGTACATCTTCCCCACAGTATTTTTCTTGTTTCTCAGATTAAGCCAGTTTGAAAGCTATATAGCAAAAAAACCAGTAATTCTATCTACATGTGATCAGTTTTATCTGGAGATATCCAACACACCAATACAAATTGGTATTTATGAAGCAAAGCTTATTTCAATAAGCTGCACTCTTCAAAGAGTTCAAAAATCAACAGTTTCCTCATTTTACACTGAAAATTAGGAACCAGAAGGGCAGACATTTTAGAGATTTTTAGCAAAAATACTGGTCTGAATAAAGTATGATTGGCACATGTGAGTGCACAGAAAAGCATCAGAACAAACCACAGAGCAAGGATTAAAATAATGACTTGTATTAATAACAAAGGACACCACTGACACTGGGGAATGTGTTGCTTCACAGCGAGACCTCCACTCTGCTAAGGACGGCAGCAAGGTTACAGCACATTGTATGTGCCATTCCTCTTCCTGTTAACGCAGCAGGAAGACAAACGGTCCCACAAAGATACCAAAGATCACATTATAAAAACTGTTTGATTTCTAAAAAGCATAAAGGACCTGTCCAAAAACTAGCTCACTGTTGCCAATTAAGAGGTACGAAAACAATATACCAAGTCCTCACAGTTTCTCAGCATCCATGCTGAGCCTAAGCAACCCTGGACAGACCATGCCAATTACCTGCATCATTGTAGGCAAGTTTGATAGCATGAGCCAACTGAATAGGTGCAAGTAGCATGACTTTTGCTTAAAATAACACGTTTCCCTTTGAGAAGGCCTTGCATTAAGTAACCAATTTCCTACATTATTTTAATAATTTAAAGCCGTAGTTCCAGCAGATTTACTGAGCTAAGCTTAGCAAATTTTAGTTTCCTTTTCTGATGTCCAGGTCTAGTATTTCTAAGGAAAGCAGATTTAAAGCAAGACATTTACGTAGACTATATATGAGCCTTTAGTGAATGCAAGGTGCACTGGCATTTTAGAACATGTAAGAAGTTTATAGACAAGCTTAATAGTCAGAAGAGCGTGCCTTGGCATTCAGTTTGTACTGTTTAATAAAACACTAGAAAGAATAAAGCTTACCTGAGCTATTATAGACAGAATGCCTACCACAGCTATAAATGCTGCAATGCTAGCAGATCCAAAACCTATGATCTGAAGAGAAGCAGAAAATACATTAAAAAAATGCCAAACACAATCCAGGTCAATCACTAGCAAAGAGATATCTTCTTCAAAGAAAACACTGATCCCCACTTATAATCTAAATCCATACAGAAGTGTCCACTTTTGAGAATAATCCTTAACTCTACTGCTTGCGAAGAAATCCACACAAGAAAAAAAAATGTCTTAAAAAAAGGAGGCAGAGGACGTTCTGTATCTGGAAATTGAAGTCCTCTATCCCCTCCCACAGACACAATAGCTCTTCAACAGGCAAGATCCCACCTCAAGACATACAAACTACTGGACTGAATGGGAACAAAAGTCTGCTTAACATTATGAACACAGGCTTAAGCTATGGCAGGGTTTACGCATCAGGAGTCAAGTGTTATCCAGTTCTTGGCTTAGCAAAGTATCGTGCCTTCATTTTTTAAAGCTGTATTCTGCCAGAAAGCAGGTTTCTGATCATAGTCTTCAAAAAAAAAAAGAGGTCTTAGGTAATAGTTATGTAAACATCCTTAATAAGATGAGAAGACACCAAATTTACCTGTCGCAAGTACAGAAAAAAGCTAGAATACTGGCCAGCCTCAGGTAGATACGAGAGAAACACTGTAATGCAGATCGGGAGAACCGTAGAATCTTTTCTAACCTTCTTCAAAGACTGTAAAACAAAGAAGCAAAACAAGTATTGGAACATTTATATAAAGTCTAATGAAAGCATAAAGAAAGCATAAGGTATATTGACCTTTTTTAAATTCATTTTTACCCACGCATACGAGTCAAAAAAATAACACATGGAAAAGGTTAAGCTGAACTTTAAGTTAGAAACCTCTGTTATTGGTATCCAAGTCTTTTGCAAAGTTTATGTTTGATTTTTGAAGCTACTGTTCAGTGCCGAATTACAAGTATTCACATAAAACAGAATCATATAATATTTAGGGAAATGCATGGTATCTTCTAATCAATCTCTGCAACAATCTGTTCTTAAAGATGCTAGTAAGTAATACAGCTCATTTACAACTGTTTCTCTTCCCAGATTATGAGTATTTATGCTTGTACACTTCTCTTACTTGTTCACGTATAACATGTATCAGTTTGAGTAACAAATAAATTATGGACAACAAATTCTTTAACTGCAGACTTTCAAGCATGACACTCATCGCTCAACATTCACAGCCAGCTCCCAGCAGAATGGATCTCATGAAGAACAATCACTCTTTCCTCTCGTAAGGACAGCAAGGTGTAACACAAACATAAATTAGCTGAGTGAGTAAGTGAACAAGACACTAGAAAGACTGCACAGTATGTTTTACCGCTTTCTATATATGCCTGTAGGAAAATTAGGCTTCATAGATACATTCTATTGATCGGTGACAGCCAGCATGGCTTCACCAAAGGCAAGTCATGTGTGACAAATTTGGTGGCCCTCTACGATGTCACCACAGCATTGGTAGATAAGGAGAGAGCAACCAACATCATCTACCTGGACTTATGCAAAGTGTTTGACACTGACCCACATGACATCCTGGTCTCTAAATTGGAAAGGCATGGATTTGATGGATGGACAACTTGGTGGATAAGGAACTGGCTAGACAGCTGCACTCAAAGGGTTGTGGTCAACAGTTCAACGTCTAAGTGGAAACCAGTGACGAGTGGCGTTCCTCAGGGGTCAGTACTGGGAACGGTGCCATTTAACATCTTTGTCGGAGACTTGGACAGTGGGATTGTGTGCACCCTCAGCAAGTTTGCTGATGACACCAAGCTGTGTGGGGCAGTCAACATGCTGGAGGGAAGGGGTGCCATCCAGAGGGACCTGGACAGGCTGGAGAGGTGGGACCGTGCAAACTTCATGAAGTTCAACCAGGCCAAGTGCAAGGTCCTGCACCTGGGTCATGCCAATCCCAGGCAAAACTAGAGGCTGGGCGGAGAATGGCTTGAGAGCAGCCCCGAGGAGAAGGCCTTGGGGGTGCTGGTGGACAAGAAGCTCTATATGAGCAGGCAATGTGCACTTGCAGCCCAGAAAGCCAACTGCATCCTGGGCGGCATCAAAAGAAGCGTGGCCAGCAGGTCAAGGAAGGTGATTCTGCCCCTCTGCTCTGCTCTGGTGAGACCCCACCTGGAGTACTGCATGCAGCTCTGCAGCCCTCAGCCCAAGAAGGACATGGATCTGTTGGAATGGGTCCAGTGGAAGGCTATGAAGATGATCAGAGGATTGGAGCACCTCTCCTATGAGGACAGACTGAGGGAGTTGGGGTTGTTCAGCCTGAAGAAGAAAAGGCTCCGGGGAGACCTTATAGTAGCCTTCCAGTACCTGAAAGGGGCCTACAGGAAAGATGGGGAGGGACTCTTTATCAGGGAGTGTAGTGAAGGACGAGGGGTAATGGTTTTAAACTGAAAGAGAGGACATTTAGATGAGATATTAGGAAGAAATTCTTTACTGTGAGGGTGGTCAAGCACTGGAACAGACTGCCCAGAGAAGTTATGTATACCCCATCCCTGGAAGTGTTCAAGACAAGGCTAGATGGGGCTTTGAGCAACTTGGTCTAGTGGGAAGTGTCCCTGCGCATGGCAGGGGAGTTAGAATTAGGTGATCTTTAAGGTTCCTTGTAACCCAAACCGTTCTATCATTCTATTAAAAAGAACCCAAATATAACAAAAAGTGGAATTCAAGAGTGGGAAAGATATTGCCAACCAAAAGTACAAAGCATAAAATGAATACAGAAAAGTTTTATGATATCAGGTTTTGGGGTCTGTAGCAGTGTAATAATTCAGCATTTCTCTGACAATAATGAAGAGTAAGCAAGCTAGAAAAGTAAAGCATTTTGGACGTCACACCAAATGTTGCTTTAATTCAAGAATCATTTAATCCACGAAGTTTGGTGTGGTTTTGGTCTTTAAACGTAGCTAGATCTTTTTGTGAAAAAGCAGTGAACAGAGATTATGGTATACTGAACATTCAAGCTACTCATAAGATTAAAGATTTCTCAAGCTCACAAAATACTATTTATTATTATTAATAATTAATTAATCAACAATTATTTATTAATTACTTATTGAAAGGCATCTTACTGCAAAAGGGTCTGCTTGTTCCCATGATATAGAAGCTCCCCATGAAGCAGGTTTCACTTTTTCTGTCAGAGATTCTGGTACAGCTAGCAGGATGAAACAGATGTCCACCACAGCCACCAATGTGGCCACCAGTATGACAAGATTATCTCCATAGCTGGCAGACAGGTATGCTCCAATAGCAGGACTAGTTACCAAACTTGCTGCAAAGGTGGCAGATACCTATGCACAAGAACAGTTTACAAACTTGTCAAAGTGGTTATTCTGCCATTGCAAAAAAATGAAGTAACTTGCTCAACACCACCACCCCTCCCCAGAAGTATGGTTTTAAAAAAACACCAGCAAAAATTTAAGTTAAAAAAAGAATCACTTATGACATTAAATATGGGTCCAAATAGTTTCTCCAAGCCTCTTCCACATCACACCACAAGATTTGCAGTCAAAGAGCAAGTTTGGCTCTAAGCAAAATGGCTCTTACTTCCAAATAGACTAAAATGGTTTTTGTTTTCCAATTATGTTTGACAAGATTTCACCGGAAAAGTTGTCAGCACATTTAAATGCCTAAGCGAACCTAAGTCATAGCACTCCGGGTAATACATAGATTAATAGATACTGCCTTTGTTTACAGTTTGCATTTTAAGTACATAGCTACCACTGGATCGCAGAGCAAACTAGGAGATCGCTAGCTATGATAATAACTTCAACAACTACTGTATTGCTTCATACTATGTTGTAGTGACACGCAGCTACTAACAGATCACTTACTACATTCACATACAGCAGAACATGACGAAAAATCAAGTGCTGTAGTTGAATTTCACTATAAAAATCATCAGAAAACGTTAGAATAAAGCTAGTTTGTTTGGGTTAATTACCACTCTTTTGCAGACCCCAAAATAAAAACCAGTCTGCATAACTATTTTATAGAATAAGAATATAAACTAGATATATAGCTTTATACCAAGCTAGAAAAAAAATCCTAAGGAAAAAGTATAACAAACAAACTGATTGCAAAGAGATTATTAAAACAATACAAAGAGATCATTAAAACAATTGCACTTTATCACTTTATAGAATTTTAGATAAAGCTGTTTCTGTTAACAAAAAACTGTTTGAAGGCAGGCAAATATATATGCTCCAAATATACTTATAGACTTCTTTTTGGGCAGGAGAAATAAAGAGGGAATTCCATTCCATTCCATTATAAACCTCTTTTGAGCTCTGCTACAATACACACAAGTTTGGTACAAAAGAATTAAGTCCTTTATTTTCTTAACTGTTAAATCATCATCTGATGACTCATACATCTCTAAGGCTAAAAATAAAGGGAAACCTTAAGATCTCAAAGTACAGTACAGTCAGCCAAGAATCAAGACCATAAATCAATCTATCCATCTGTCTGTATGGTGAAAACAGATGCACAGAGGATGAAGGGATAAATGATGTTCAAAGGCGAAGAGCATCCACCAATGGGTCTCCTAAACCAATACAGATAGTCAGGAAAGCAAACTAAGCAGGAATTATATTATTATATATTATATAACATTGTTACATCATTACTAGTTTGTACTAGCTGAACTATTTTCCTCTTCTCTTGCTAATTAAGAAAGGTTATGACTGAGTTAGTGAAAATACTGTATTATGCATTTTCGCCCTTCTGGCCCCTTTGGACTATACAAAAAGCCATTCTGTATTAAAAAGAAGTCAGATAAACTGAAAGTGCAATTTACAGGCGGTGGAAAGATATTGCCAGATCAAGTATTAAATAACTTGCATTGCCTTTAACACCATTTCTTGTTCTGCCTGCGAAATTTAAAACATGTTTTGTTATATATGCCCTCTACAAATTCTTCTTCTGTCCTACAAGCACAGAGTAGTCTGTACAGCAGTAAAAACTCTGAATTAGATTTCCCAAAACTCTAATACAGTGCCTTGATGTATGGTTCATTCCTTTCTCCATCAACTTCAGTACATTAATCAGGAAACAATCTGTGCATCAAAACACAAGTTCAATATGGAGGTCATAATCTGACCTTTTCTTCCAAGTTTAGCGCATCTTACCAGTCCATAGGCTGCAATTCTTTCATGTTCTTGGGTTACATCAGCTACATAGGCAAATATTACAGAAAAGGTAACAGAAAAGATTCCAGATACCGAAATCATAGCGAAGTACCACCTAATGATTTAAAAGCAACAATTAGAAAGTTTAAGCTAAGACCTCTTGCTTTTCTCTTACTAATCAAGGAAGTTTTTATTTAATCTATGAGAAGTGTTCCTCAAGAACTAACATAGAACTTTACTGGAGATGAATGATTGTGCAGCCTCACTTAAATACTGGAAAACAGCACTTTAATTTTTTTAATTTTTAAATTTTAATTTTACATCAGCCTAAAAGGAGAAGTGGCCCCTTCAGGACATGGTACCTATACATTTTTGTACTCTGAAAGCTGAAGCCAGTTTAAGTTATGAAAAAGGAATGTTCTTAGAACTCAGTTTCTCAAACAATTAACAAATAAACCATCATATATGAAATGCTTTGGAAGCTGAACTCTTAATGCATTCAGTGTACACGAAGTTCTTTTGTAGTCCTCCTAAGTTTCACAATGAATGTAAATGAAACTGAAACCAAGTCAATTCCGCTCAATTAAGACTTTAAAGTTGCCTAGTCAAAGAGTTACATGATCTCACTTGAAGCAGTTACTGTTTCCTGTGGTCAATAAATTCTAAGGTGCATTTATCTTTAAAAATGTTTATTACAGCATTGTCAGTACTCCGGGGAAAAAAAAAAAGTTAACAGCTGAGCTTAAAACTGAGTTAGACAGGGCTACAAAACCATTTCAATTACTGTTATACTTTTGTGAATACAGTAACTAAATCACTTTCTGTAATTTCTGCTTTTAAGATGTGCAGTTTTAACGCCTCTTAAACAGAAAAGCTCCATAATAATGCAGTCACATCTAGAAAGGAAAGTGGCTTTCTCTTGTCTTGTTGTACCTCTTCCAGTTCCCCAAACTACACCTGTGACTTTATTTTTGCTATACTGACAGCTCACTACTGCAGTCTGTACCACTTACCACGGACTTATCCTCATTAACGGAATTGGGGCACAGGTGAAGAAAACTGTAAGAAGAAGAAAAGATTTTCTTCCCCATGCATCTGACAGAGCACCTATTAGTGGAGCACTGAGAAAGGACAAAAAACCCTGTGACAGAAGAAAAACAATTAATATGTCTATATTTGTATTTCCAAGTTTCACTTTAACCACAATACAAAAATGGACTGAAATTGTGATTTGATTTGAAATTAAACACAAAATTGCAGATAACTGAAATTGTACATAATTTCTTCTACTTTTCTGCGACTCTGATGTTTTGTTTCAAATCTATTAAACCCAAGTGCATTAAAACAAAAAAAAAAAAGAGGAAGCATGCATTTTTCAAGATCAATCTGATTCAACATATAATTACCACAGACTGCAAAAGCTTCTTAAAGATCTCAAAAATCTACAGTTTAGTTTCACAAAGGGTACCTTCAGAGCCTCTATCATGAGACTTAGTCCAAACTGGAAGGGAATTTGGTTTTGGGATCTAGCACTACCTTAAGGGACAGTTTTGGGTAACCTAACTCTTCTCTAAAACAAATTAAACAGAACACTTACTGCTTTATACTATATGTTTGTCATGTACAGAACATTTGTAGACTGCAGGGGTCTACAAATGAGGACCATTTGAGGAAGCTTGACAACTTCAGACAGTGGAACACCATAATGATATTCCAGTGGCAAAAGTCACGTTACAGGTACAGTTGTCATGGAAAATATTGACTAAGAATCAAACACTAGATTTTTCAGCATTTCATAAAGTCCTAGATCTAGACCTCAAATCTGTTCTGTATCACACAGAATTAAAGTAAGCAAAGCCTTTCACAGGTTAAGTGCAAAACCTCCAGAACAGATGCATTGCCCTCCTGATTAGTATATTGTTCTCCCATCAACCAGCTCTGCCATAAAGCCAAATATTAGTAAATACATGGTTCTGTAAGCACCTCAATACCCTGGAAGTCTACTCCAGCTAACTTTAGCTAACCTCTGCTACTCAAATACACTCACCTTCAAGTTTAACATATGTGTACAGACTACTATGCTAAATCACTATTCTGCTAAATCCCAATAAACTGAAATCATTGGAATCAGAGTTGTAAGTAAATTGAAAGCAACAGCTATAAAGCCAGAACACTAGATCCTAGGAAAGTTCAATGCCTTATTTGAAATTAATATTTTTGCTCCTCAGAGTCAGACTTCAGTAGAATATCAACTAACATGTTCTGCTAACTGTCACCCAAAACACTTCTGACATTTCATAAGGAGCATTTTAAAGAAAATATTGGAGAGTGAAGTGCAAGCTCACTCTGGTCCATGCTCCACTGTTCATTACGCCTGTTAGACTAATACATACATTTAGACCATTATATCAATGCACCTTTCTACAGATCTGCTCTGTAGAAAATATATGGGGAATCCTCCCTTCACGATGAGTATCGCTATGAGTGATACTCATAGTAATACTTAACTGTGAATGAACAGACTTGAAAGAAAACACCAAAAGCAAC
The DNA here is from genome assembly GCA_013396915.1 of Stercorarius parasiticus. NCBI lineage: Eukaryota > Metazoa > Chordata > Aves > Charadriiformes > Stercorariidae > Stercorarius > Stercorarius parasiticus. Next base: position 182,338 of record VWZL01004242.1, on the reverse strand, counting down.
ATGACCTTTGTTTTTCTAAGAGAACAACGAAAAGTTAACTCCCTCCTTCAGTTTGAGACAATCCACCATGAAAGATATCAAGAGAGCAAGTCCATCCTAAAGATGTCATGTCCTTACAGCTAAAAACAACACTCTACATTTGTAACAGAATAGCACGCTAAGTAATTTCTGGGTCCTATAAATTAACTTAGTCATAAGTTACAATAAGTGCTTTGAAGCCTATCAGTAAGACAGTTAGCAAAGAAGAGACTTTGAAGTTTTACTTACGGAGGGGAAGTTTTACAAGATTTTTTTTTTTGTGGCAACAATCCAGCAAAGCCACTGGGTGACTGCATGGTATAAGTAAACTATAAGCTGCCTTGAATATTTTGACCATCACAGAATACTCAAGAATTGATTAAAAACGACCAGGGAAAAAAATAAACAATCCTGACGAAAATTAGCTTTTATACCACATCTTGGGCAAAATCACAGTGTTTTAAGTGCTTCATTTTTTATCTCAATGGTATCATCATGGCTGCATTAATCTGCTTTTGATATAAATCATTGTCCTGGTTCCGGCGGGGTTAGGGTTAACTCTCCCCAGGACACGGGTATTCCACGCCATGTGAGCCACGCCCATCCTGAGCTGCCGGGGGAGGGGGGAGGAAGTCGCCGCCTGGAGCGGGCTGAGGCGTACCGGGTCCAGTCGGTGAGAGGCGGTGAGCGGCGGTTCCGTAATCGTGTTTGTATATTCCTCTATCCGTGTTATTGTTGTTGTTTTCTTGTTCCCTTTGCTGTTCTGTTAAACTGCCTTTGTCTCAACCCAAGAGTTTTCCCTTTTTCTTCTGATTCTTCCCGTATTGGGAAAGCCCGGGTGAGCGGCACGTGGTTCTTTGTTGCCGTCTGAGGCTAAACCACGACAATAATCTAACATCAGGAAGTAGACATTAAAAACCTAGCTCCATTCTCAGAAGGATCCTTATCAAGTTTACAATAGCTACAACGGGTACCTATTCAAATGAGAGAAATTTAAACTTCTGAGAAATATTCCACTTGTTTCAAGATGCTGGCACTTAGCAGTAAATCTTGAACTAAACCCAAGAATACAATCATTACAATGAAGAAATGGTTTAAGAATGGACTATATTCTCAGTGTTTTGGATGTTTTCATGGAGAATGAAGGAGAGACAAATAATGATATAGAAACACACAAAATATTTATGTCAGAAGTCTTAAAAAAAAATCTTACCTTAACACCTTGAATAAGACCATTCATTAAAAATGTATGATGGGAAAATGTTTCATGTAAGACCTGACAGAGGACAAAAGCAATATTTGAGTCAGAAGAAAGTTATTTCAAAGTTTAAATTTGATTTGTGAAACACGATAGCTCTACTGAGACTCGTTAAAGAACTATCTTATCCCATAATTATACTTTTATTTCTCTTCATGAGAAAATATTGACAAGGTTTAATATCAATTTATTGGCATAAATCCCTTTGTTCACACAACCACACTGCACTGCAGAGCTAGTCTGGTTTGGGGTACTTTGCTCAGAAAGGGGATTAATGTAAGCGAAAAGCATCTCCATGTGGTACCAATCACTGAATTTTTGAGGTAGATAGTTCATTCAATGATTGACTCAATCATCATTACTAATTGGGACTGAAAATGAGATTCAGATAGCTTCCAAGAAAAAAACAGCACTATATTCACAAGTGCCCATAAAGGCACTGAGAAACTGTTTCTGAACAAACCGGACATGTTCAATAGTCATACCGTTAGAAACACTTCCGATAAACAAGTAGATGCTTATAAATTCCAGCAACAGTCACGAGTGTTTCATATATCCTTTAAGTACAGCTATGAATTAATTTAAGGTGCTTTACCAGCAATCTTAATTCAAGGGCAAGCATGTTAATCTATGCTAAAAGGATTTATATGCAAGAGAGTTAAAAGGCCTCACAGGTGCTACTGTGTCAATTAAAAAAGCTATTGCAATGACCAAAGTGTGTATGCACAGACACTTCAGATTCATTTGCTGTTTTTATCTACAGGTAAGTGCCAACAACTACAAAAATTATTTATATATATATTGAGAGAGCCACTAGCCTGAAGAAATACAATACTTTAGTGTCACTGAAAAGTTATCAGCATCATTTTTCAAGGATGACTGAGATGCTCTAATTATAGGGTTAATAAAGGTAGTTGTTTCCATGTTAACTACTGGTCAGATAATTCTGCTTATTTACACCCCTCTTCCCTTTTGGTCTGATCTTCTGTGCTTCCCATTGGATAAACCTGCAGGCAGCTGGTAGTTCTTATGAGCAAGGTTCAGCCTTTGAAAGCTCTACATGACTAGTACTAGTACTGCTGGCTGATCAGCAGGCCAAGTTGAGTTATCACAAGACAGAAAGGTCTAAAGTATCAAACCAGATTTGAAATGATTTAAAACAAACAGCAGCCTTTCAATGGGTGCAATGCTGATTACAAATAAAGATGATCACCCTCAGGAACACAGAAGTAAGTCATTTACACCTGTGTAAGGTAAGTTACACCATTATATGCAACTCAGTGCTTTAAATTAAGTTTTGAATCCAATGCAATAGCTTCGTAAGTATTCAAGACCACATAAGAGAAGAACACAACATTCCAAATACAAGACATTCAAGACCTTGACTGTACTGAATCCACATACTTCAGTCAAAGTAAGAATTTAGCTTTACATTAGAAGTGTTTCATAACACTCCCATTAGACAGAGGGGAACAATTAAAACTAATTTCAAGAATTACCATTTCAGCTGCCTGTGACTAACAGTATAAATTCATATGGAACTATTTCAACTGGAATACACCATAAAAGAACCCCCCTAACACACAGTTTTTATTAAAGTGGGATTTTTTTTTTTTTTTAAGATTGCTTAAGAATCGCTATTTGTACACTATCCTTTTCAGTGAGAATTGTCGAGCTACGGCAACTTGAAGCTGAGCATTTTGGTTAAGAAAAAAAGGAAAGGAAAAAAAAGAATCAGAAAGGCCACCCAGTAAGCTTCCTCAGATTTTGACACTAGCAAGATAGCATAACAAGATGAGACATCTACTTTATGGTAATTTGTTAACTGTTTATATGGACTTGCTTATCACTAAGCTATGTTAAAGAGATCAATGATTGTCTTTAGGAAGGTTAGACAAACACCTTTCGAGAGTTATGTAGATGATTTTATTTGGAGTTTGGGGAAGGCAAATAATTAACCCCAAGGTGTTCCAATCCCACAAGACGTTGCTCATCATGTATCCAAAGTACTTTCAGACATTATCTGATGAAAAACTGCACTGACAGACTCCTGACTGCTTCTCTCAGGCAGGCCTGATTCCAATGAATAAGACCCATGTCATCACATGAAATGTTTCACGTCCTTTTACCAAACACTCATTATCTGGAAAATAACTCCATTCCCGAACAGATTAAATACTTATAAAATCCACTTCTTAGATGAAAGCCTTTATATTTTACTTCAATTTACATCCTGGCAAAACAGCCACCCCACAATAGTGTACAAAGTTTACTATGAGATGCATAGTTTATTCAATTGTTATGACTGCAAGGTTAACTGAACTATGAAGTCTTATAAAAAGCATGCACTTCCAGAGAGACTTTCATCAATATGCTAAACTAATGTTACTCTAAAAGGCAAATAAAAGTTAAAGAGTAGTACAGTGTTTTGCTAATTTACTTTTCACTATCTTTTAGTCTTCCAGCAGTCCAGATCTCAGCTGTAGTATACTACTATTGCACAGTGTTGAATGTTAAGACTCCTGGAATTCAGTTAATGAGGTAAGCAGCAAGTGTAAAACCAAACCCCAATCCCTAGGAATTAGCAAATTAACTTTTGTTATTACTGCTAAGACAACAGCTGATCAGTGATACTTACCGTTAGCATTGGGGTTGTCAAGAGTCCCCAGGCAAAGAATTCTAGAAATATGACCACTACTGCATGGTATACACTTGGCCGATCAATACCTTGTTGCTAAGAAAGAAAAACAGATGCAGTGGTTGTAAACATACAGTTAGTTATGTGTGCAAAGATCTCTTACAAACATATTTTAAGCATAACCAGCTTTCAGGATGACCTACTACCAAGCCCTTGGGAACAATAAAAAGCCAAACGAGGGTGGAGAAAAGTTATTACAAAGCGACTAAAGATCTCCAGGGAATGTGAGAAAGTTTGTTCCTTCAAACTTTTGCTGACTGAAGAGAGCTATTTTCCCCATTCCTAACATTGCCCTATACTGCTGTCACCTCCAGTGTGCCTTTAGGCTTCCTCCCCTCGAGCACTATTCACAACCCTTCTACAGCAGCACAACAAACCGGGTAACTCTCTCTGCTACCTCCACAAGTAACAATAAAACAGATCTGCTTTATGAAGATTACCTCATCATTACAACAAAACTATGACAATGTATGTAATCAGAAGAGCGCTGATTTTTGTATTTGAAACTGCCAAACTATGAGAAAAGACAGGGCAGCTTATGCCATCTCTGCAACTGCTTTCTGTCGAATGCTGATCCACTGATTTCATCCTTGTGTATCCCATAGACTGGCGACCCAGTTCTACTGGTCAACAAGTAATTCCAGGAGGAATTAGCAGACTATGGACGTGCTCATGATGCTGTGAAACTGCTGCCATTCCAGACCCAAGGTTTGGATCCCAGACAAGACAGATGGAATCTTTTTTAGACAAACCCAGCTTTACCCTTGGGTAAAGCAGGTTAAACCACAATCCATGCTTTCTTTCATTTCTATGTGCCTCTTGCCATAGTAACTGCTACAAAGTTTTTGTATTCTAAAATTACACTTTCCCTTTCCTCTAACACTTGTCCTGCAGAAGACTGTTTTTCAGTGTTTCTAGCCAATCCAAAGCCATTACACTCCCATAGGATTGGCAATTCTTAGAAAGGAGCAGTACAGTGCTCTCATCTGGTACTCCTATACATACTTCAAGTTTACCCCAAAATAAAAGAGGATGCTTCTCTTGCATATTGAGCAATTTGATAATGGAGGATTCAGTTGAACAGATGTAACCTACTGACATGTTACCAACCAGATTGTGTGATTTCAGCAGGTGGAAAGTAGGTAGAACATGAAACTTGGAGTTTCCCATTGAACCCAAAAAAAAAGTCAAAACAGCATGTGACAAAAGTAAAGCAGAGACACATTTGGTGTTTCTCCCCTACTCAGTACCTTTCATCTAGACTGGACATAATTATAGGTTTGGAAAACACTTGTATTACAAGATTCATTTAAACTAACCACCTAATAGTAACGATTTTTAAAGAAATCCCTACTGCCTGGACAGTCTAAGTGCCCAGATCTCTAATAATTTTTAAATCTATCAGAGTTTATCAAAACTTGTAGCAGCAAACTAAACATCAGACAGGATTTTTTCTAGCTAATAAGAGTCAAATTATTTTCTACATTGCACCTTGCTTCAAAGCTTGAGGATCTGAAGAAAATAGTTCCCTTTCCCCCGGGAAATAATATGTTAATATCGTAGATCAAAGATTATCTCTGGGAGGCTGATAACTTTCAGGCATTATTAAAATTTCTCCATAGGTTACCGTGGAATTTTTAATCTCTAAATAGCAAAGATACCAAAGTTACGGGGAGAAAAAAAAAACTCCTCATATAAGAAGTCTGCGCATACTTCTACATAATGTAATAGGACAACAATTTTAAGAGTATTTTTATGCTAAGATGTATGTCAAGTCAGACTAGCACTTAACAGAGGATTTCACTGAAGTCTGAAGATCCCTTCCAAAGTGGTTTTCTCTGGAACAGGCAAATTTTACAATAGAGAGTAGATAAGGGACTTGCCAGCTTTTCTCCTGCCTCTACTTTACTTTACTCCATCTGCTACGTATCACTTAGCATGATGTTGGAGCATAAACCTCTGGTTTCCATTCAGCAAACAGTTCTAAAGTTTTGCAGTGTTTTGTTCTGGGTTTTGGGGTGGTTTTTTTTTAAATGTTTTCATTACATGCAAATTTGATCTGAGATTTATGTGGTTTACCAGAAAGATGAGGCACATAAATACTCAAAAAGACATGCATGTTTTTTTCTTCATGACTTTCTGAAGTCATTCAAAAATTTCTGTGAAAGAACAGTATTTTTGCTGTACTGAACCTAAATGAGTATCTCCTGGAGATTAAAACAGTCTGCAAATCATTTTTAGCAGTATCACTCAGTTTACAGATACTTGCACTGAACTACTAAAAAACCAGAAATCTCTATAGCCTTTTGGGTTCAAGATATAACCTGGAAAAGTAGAATTTAAATCCTGAAAGGAACATGCACCAGTGGAAATTAAGTCAAGCATTCCACATCAGATATACTAATAGTTACCTGATCTATGATCCACCTAGACTGTAGCTGATGATTTTCAGTTTTCTTTACAGAGCCCTAATGTCTAGATAATTCAAGAACACTTGTGTAAATGGCTGTATCAGGAAAATTCACTGACATTGTCAAATGGACCAATGCAGATACTTCCAGATGCTCAGCACTCTTATGATAAAAGCTTTTAAATTTTTAATAAAGTATCAAGTTATTTTCAAGAAAAGAAAATAGCTTATGATTGATCACATACACAGCCTGGACCACAGGTAAAAAAAAAAAGCAACAAAACCACTTTATTCATTTTGAAATCAAAGAGCTTTCTGAAAACATTTCACACTTGCTTTTAAGATGAAGCTAACCCAGAAGTAATGTGTGGCTCATTTCTATACTGAAAAAATACTTTGCAACAGAACACAACTGCATGCAATTTACATAAAGAATGAATTTGAGACACACATGCAAAAAAAGGGTTATAAACTTGAAGCACAGAGAGCTTTAGGCTTCTTGAACTAGAGAGTATGGGGACAACCAAATGAATTCTTTATGGTTAAAAAGATTTTAAAAGAATTTCAGAAATAGCGCAGATATGGTCAACCTACAAGTTGCTTTCATCATCCCCCACCCTCAAACTTTAAATTGTTAGTATTAAAAATTAAGTGCCCTCAGGAAAGTCTTAAAATCCGCTATGGGCTTATTTTCTATCCATACAGATCTTCATACAACAGGCCAGTATGTGGGCTAAGAAACTATGTATGAACATTATGATTGCTTTCAGATGCAGCTGCTGGTCAAGGTATAAATACTTGCATAATCAGTAATGAGCAAAACATTACGTAATGTCAAATGCTTAACCATAAAAGTTTAAGGCCATCATTATAAAATCTGAAATCCCAGAAGTTCTAACAAAATATATACTATTTCTCCAATTTTACACTTCTGTTCCTTATATGCTTCTTTGCCTCCATACCCCAAAAATATTTTTTCTTCTGCCTTTAGTGGATGCAGAATAAACCCAACAGTTAATTTGAAGACAACAGGGAGAACTACTGGGATGCAATACAAACTGGTTTTTTTAAAAGCAGAACACAGCTGCTGAACATTAATAAACCCATGAGAAGATGTCAAGATCATAAATCCAGCTGTCGAGCTACTGCTCATAGAAAAGGGGGAAAAACTGTAATATATTATCAGTAAGAATACTTTACCTTAGACATTTTGAAGGAGAGCTAGTACAATTCACCCTAAAATATGCCCCAAAAGATGTGTTTTTATAGCCAATCCCAGATCTTCAGAGCCAAACTAGAACTCACAGCATTCATTTATTTACACAACTTTTAGGTAACTATTTACCTGTTAATTCAAATCTGTAATTTAACAATTAAAATTATTTGAATGGTTGCAAAAGTACCTTACCATCCAATTTCAAACATGCTTAACTGTTTATTTCTCTTAAGCAATGTGCTTACTTTAGAACAAAACCACTTGGAACTATTCAAATCCTGAAGTCCTCCAGAGTGCCTTTTCAAACTTACCACATTTTTTTTAGTTATGAGGGCCATATAATCCTGCTAGACAGATTAAGAAAAACACTTGATTGGATAAATACAGCATACTTTTTTCCTCTCATGAGGGTGTAGCAGAGCCCACTGCCCACAGAGCTGGGCATTCTCTGTGCTTGGAGGCTTTCAATACCCAAGTGGAAAAGCATTAGGCAACCTGCTCAGGCCTCACAGATTATCCTGCCCTGAGAAGGAAGAGATCTCCCTGAAGTACCTCTCCAGTAATCCTGTTACCTCTCAGCCAGGTAACAGCCAAGTTCACATTAAACTTCTAATTAGACAATCACAGGAACTTGTCTTTCTCCCCACACACCCTCCTCCAGGGACTTCTTTACCACCAGGCAGTAGGCTCTCTTAGGAGAGCCTGCTAGTTGCTTATTCTACTTCCAGTACAGAGATGACTTTGGAAACAGTACTCTCTGTCCTTCTACACTATTTAAAGTAAAATTCAAGTGCATTAGTATGAAGAAACTTCTTTCTTTTTTAAAAATTGTCTACAGTAACATTCTCCACCTACAAAAATTAACTGCTACAAGTAGTTTTTACACAGCTACCTGCACTGCAGTCCACTATGTCAACTCTCATGTTCTGAAGAAAACAACTGAACTAAGAGAATCAGTAAAACATTTTGAGAAACATGCTTTCATGTATGAATCATTCAGACATTGAAGTTCATGCCAAATTATAAAGCACATTCCTTTTCCGTGTTTATCTTCACTGCTATTTTCTTAGTTTCCCCACAAAATTCAATAATTTCAAATGCAAACTTTTCCTGGTATGCTCCACTACATCACTATTTAATAATTTTACCTTATTCTAGCACAAATATGCTACCAGCCCATCTCACCACATTATAGATGCTCTTTTCTCCACAGGTATTACCCTGATAGCTCCCTCTAGACATATTGCATGTTTACCTCTTCCTAGCATCTATCATCTTTAATTTTCAATCAGAAGTATTTAGCAACAACGTTAATTGCAACTGTTCCCCACGAATGCCCCATTTGTTGAAACTGGCAAGAATTCACTCAAGTGTAAAAAGCACCTTAAAGACCTTAGTTGCCTCTGTCACATGCCGCAATCACCAAGTGATTATGTCTACAAACCCGTCTAACACATTTAGCTTGTAGGCAGTGCAAGAATACACTAAACACAAGTGAAAGTACTTTCCAATCCATCACTGCCTTTAGCATTTTAGATGCTTTGTGAGCTGGAACATAAATCATAAAAATCATAACTAAATTGTTCAAACTTGTAGTTTAATTGTAAAATAAATACCTTAAGCCGATCTGTATCTGGACAGTAAGACTGTGACGCAGTCTTTTAAAAAAAAAAAGCTAGGCTAAATCATATTGCACTGGTCTAGTCTTGAACCACAACTTGTTCAAGATGGAAAAGCCTGCACAGATTTTGTAAAGAGAAACCATGCCTTAAAAAATTCCTGCAGTTCTCAAAATAACACATACAGATAGAGGAGATCATGTAAATATGCGTTCTGAAAAGTCAAGTAAACATACTCAAAGACCCTCACCAAAGACTCAAAGCAAGAAGAAAAGGGTACAAATTTTTCACAAGAATTAGAAGTAAAAAAAAAATAGTGAAAAAGAAAAAAGAAAAGAAACAGGATAAATTAAAAAAAAAAATCTGTTTTCACAGTGGACGGAAGTTATCAGATGAGTCCCAGTGCTCTGTCCTAGAGCCTATGTAGTTCAACACACTCATAACTGAGCTGCAAAAAGGGTGAAAGCAAAGAGAAAGTTCCCCAATGACAAAACACAATTCACATTAGAAACGTAAAAGTTAGAAGGCAATGGTAACGAACATCAGAAGTTAATGGAATGAGCAAAACAAATTAAATGGCATATCAAAACTAATGTAGATAAATTTCACCAATAAAATAATGAAAAAATTCCATAAGAGACACCAGTTTAGCATTCAGCAGTGGTTTACAAGAAGTGTATTCAAAAATACACCCTGTGAGGAAAAAGATTATCCTTATATTACTGCATAAATATGTGATGTGCCTGCCTTGCTAACCCTCTGCTTCTGGTGTTCTAACCATTTTTACTAGATCTCTGTAAAGATCCTCCCTCTTATCCCATGACTGCATGCTTTGTTCAGAAGCTTTAAGCAATACACATTGTTGAATAGCTCATATTACAGAAGTACAACTGAAAGAGGCCCACAGAAGGACAAAGAACGTTGCCAAAGGTATGGAGGAATGCTGAAGTAGGTTCTCCCAACCTGCACTCAAAACATCTGCAGAAAGATACAACTGGGATTTATTGAACTGGGAGTGACATGAAGCACGTGAAAACTGTCACTGCCTTCTTATACTAAAATACAAGACAGTAGGTAAAGCAGGACCCGACACAGCAAGTTTAAATTTGATGGCACTTCACACAATCTATTCTCAAGGTCTAAAATGTCTCACCACATCATCTTTTCTGCTGGGAACACATTCCTGTTTAAGTTTAGACTGGACAAGCTTATAAAGCAGGAATCTTCTGAGAAGTGTAAAACATGAAAACACCATTTCTGGTTCATTCTTTGAGGCTGAGGCCATTGAGGGTAGGAAGAGCATCCAAGAAAACAATCACCATATGCCCTGCCACATTCTGAAAGCTCAGCTTTAGACAGTACTGCATTTCCTAATTAAAATACTTCTTACAGAAATGACATATAACCAGCTTATTATACTACATCAAATTGCAAGCTGATCTCTCCATGGCTGAAGTATTCTTCCTAAAATGTAGAAAGATGTAAGACACTGAGAAATTCCTCTAAAAAGCACAGACTGCTTAGTTAATTCACATGCTTCTCCATGGTATAGATATTTACTCAAACTCATTGCCTAGTGGTTAAATTTGGATCTTCAGTACTAAGATACCAAGTCTTATTTCTATAATTGAGTTTCTAATATTCTAGCCTAGCATATTTCTCTCTGGACACAAAACCTTCCAAATTGCTAGAACCTGGAGGATCAGCAACAGCAAACTCAGCACAGCAAAAGTGTTCTCTCAGCATGAATATAAGCAAGAGTGATTTGTTTTTAAAGACAGCAGCTAATCACTTGTGGTAATGGTTCAGAGTTCAGACTCAGTGTTAATTTAACATGATGGGAAGACTCAAAGTGATACTGGCAACCTTGAGAAGGCAACACTGTTTATCTCTAATTATTCAGTTTTAACAGGAAAAAAGTTTTTGTGTGAGAGAAAACAGTGCTCCCCACAAATAGTCCTCACTGCCACCAGGGCTAAATACCCAAACTGCCAATTTGAATGATGTGCTTACCACTAGCAATTCAATTTAAATCCTACATGCAAGAAGTTTAAGACACCACCTTACTGGACTGTAAGGTGCTTCAGTAAAGTCTCATAATATTTAATCACACTGCCTCAGTTCCATCACGCTATATTTTTTATTAAGTATTAAAAAGAAAAATGCTAGCAGCAAGACTAAAAACCTGTCACTCTGGGTATATACCAGTTATGCTTTGCCGTCTGAAACAGTTTAATGAATAAAGGCTGGCAACCTTCTGAACACACAGTTTTAACCTTCAGAATGCTTTCATTATGATTCTAAAAAAACACAGAAGTCCTGGGCTTCACAATAGCTGAGGCATTTTACAGCACCCAAGAACCTGCAACCAACATATGATTAATTCTCAAAGAGGTACATAGGTGTTTTTTCTCCTTAGATAGCCCATTTGGGGACTTCTCCCATAAAAGCACTTTATTTAGACAGTACAGTACTGTATTTTGCTAAAAAGCTTCCTTAGTGTGGCATTATTTTACTAACAATAGGTTACACAGAAATTAAGTATGTGATATGAATATTCTGAATGTCACACTAACGTTTATACCACCTGTGTTCATAAATCAGATGGAACAAGATTGCATAACCAGTAACAAAGTATCCATTGCATCATTTACTTCAGTTTCTGAAGCTCACTGAAATCAGGGTAGTACAGCCAACGGAAGCTGTTTTAATTCCAGTGGAATTTACTCAAACATACAACTGTTCTTATTAGTTTTGAGACAGTAAGTCAATTCTTAAGAAGTGATTTGTTCAGTATTTATATTTTAGTCCTTCAATTCAGTGAAGCCAATGCATTCAACAGGGTGAAGTTAGTTACTCATAACAAAAACCAGAAGCTTGCTACTCCCAAGCTGGAGGGGTACAGGAAGAAAGCCTTGCGCAACCTGACAGAATTCATCACACTCTTTCACTTTGCCCTACCAATCTGATGTGACAGAGAAGAATCAGAATAAAAGTTAACATTAAAACATCCTTTACAAACCAAAGAAGCAGCTCACTAAAATTTCAGTTCTGTATTTATTTCTTCATCAGCAGCCCAAAGGACAAGCTTTCGAATGCCAGGGATGCACTCCCACTGATATCAAAGAGTTATATCTAAAGCCATGATCCAGCCCCTCATATTTTAGTCTGAATAAGCTCTTTCAATAGAGTCTAGGCAGAGAGTTCTAGCAATACGACCAGCCACATGAGAATCACAGGGAGCTGTAGGAACTGCAATAACAAAGCAAGAAACAGACTGTTCAGTCAGGAATTGTGAACCAGACTCTAAGCTGATTTAAGTGCAGTTGTGCTACTGGTATACCAATGTATAGCAGAAAATAAGGCTAGAGCCCCATGTCTCTCTCTCGTAAGACATGTGTTACAGGAACACGAAGTCCCTTAAAAGGCACAGCTAGGAGGGAGGGGACAAAAAAACCAGCAAGGAAGCAAAACCTGAGATCATTTTATAAATTAAGAATTTATGTTATTTAGAAGGTAAATTTTCAAACTAATAAACTAGCATATTTTAAGTACTAAAAAGCATTCTTTTAATTCTTCATTCACCTTTAACAACATTCCATCCATTAATAAAAAAAACAGCTTAGTGCCTTTGTCAGTTATGGATTTATTTTCCATTTGACTTTGACTCTTCTTAAAGTCAGAAAAAGAAATCACAGTTCTTTGATTTTTTTTAAATTTCCTACCTCTACCGTCCATTTCATAGTTACATAAATTCATATTTAAATAAATCCATCTGTTTCGCTTTCATGTAATGACATCAGCCATTATTTCTTTCACCATATCGCCTGTACCGATAAAACTGAAAGCTTACATTTCTTAACTAAAAAGTTAACAGGCCTCTTCTAGCATTACTTTCCTATTCTGACTTCAGATTGGGTTACTGCATCATACATCTGGAGTCCTAAACGGCAGCTGCTGCACACAATCCTAGAAGAACAAGTACACCATACAGCGGACATTAGTTGCACTTCTTCACAGAGTCCACCCTGCTTTTTGGAAGACATAACCGTTTAACAAAAGAGAACTGGAAGACTCAAATACAGAAGTCATCATTTACAAGAAGTGTGAAGCTGTCACTTCAGAATTAACTTACATGAAATAACTTGACTAATGAATTCCATAGAAGAACATTTTTTTACATCTTCTCTGGGTTAATCACTTATTAAAAGTACCTTAACACCCTCATCAGATACGAGTAAGGGACAAAGAACCTATTGATATCAAACAGTTTCAAGATTGTTTTTTTACATTCTTGAGCTTTAGCCACGATATTACATTAATGCGACACTATTAATGCTCAGCTAAAGATACTACAACTTCATTCACTTCACGTTAACACAAATCAGTAAACTATCCTCTCTCCAATATCAGAGATGTTTATCTGTGGGAGGGTAGGTGACACATGTAGGTGATGTTGGCTCCCTGACAAACTGAACACCATTTTAAAACTTTTGGCATAAGAATGCTTTCAGCATATCTCATTTTGTGAGTAAACTAATATTAAACACATTATTCAGGAACACCAGAACATGAATATAGTCTAAAAAAAGTATTAATAGCTAGTAAGTCAGATTGCAAATAAAATTCGCATGATTTCAACTTGCCAGAAGTGATTTATGATGGCAAGACTTCGCCTAGTTTTGTACGTGTACCCCTTCAAAAACTGCCAATGCCAGGATCATCTGTTTTGTTACTTTGTGTGTTCCCTTGGGTCCCCCTACTCCTACTTTATCTTCTGGGCTCATTACCGACAAAAGAGGATGGGTTATACTATCTCAGCTGGGACCATCCTGCCTGAAACAAGCCACCTGTCCCCACCTACTGCAGAAAGCTCAGGAAGTGTGATCTCAGATCTGTTTTTAAGGCATCTTGTGAGCATGCACACATACAAAGGGAAAGGCTTAAGCCACTCAAAAGACGTTTCTGCTGAGAAGTAATAGCGCACCACTGCCACACTTACAAACACAACTTTCCTAGAGATACCTTCAAGTGAGTGCACAAACCACTCCTTTCCAGCTCCTTTTATTTGCACAAAGACATCTTAATTCTTAATGTAGTGGTAAGAGACGGACAAAAAAGACTAGTAAATTATTAAAATTGCATAACTCTACTGTTTCGATTCACCAAGAGGCATCTCCTAGAACTCCAAAGGAAAACTAAGCTTTACTTCCAGGCACCTTGCGTTTATGTATTTAAAAGAAAACTTATTTACAACCACCTGCTTAAACGTGTCGCCTCTGACCGAGATAAATTAGTGACGAGTGCCCCGGGTTGGCAGAGACGAGGCGGCACAGCCGGCGGGAGCCCGGCACCCCGCCACACCCCAACTCCCAGAAAACTCACGGGGCCGCGGGGGCACCCGGGGGACGCCCTGGGGCGCAGCCGGCCCCTCACGGGCGGGAAAGCGAGGAGTGCGCTAGCCGTCACGGGCCGCCCGCCCCGCGGCGGTGCCCCCACGGCTGGCGGCGCCTAGCGGCCTCCGGCGGAGCTCACCGCGCCCTAGCCCCGCCCCGCACTCACCGCGCCACCGCCCGCCTTCAGGCCGACTCTCTTCACCAGCATGATGCAGCCGCCCCGCCTGGTGCCGCTGCCCTCCCTCAGCGGCGACGGTGGCGGCGGCGGCGGCAGCAGCAGCGGCGGCGCCTCCTCCGCCTCCTCTCCCTCCTGGACCGAGGATGACGGCGGCTCCGCCTCGGGGTTCATCTCGCTGCCACCATCCTCCCGGAGAGGCCGTGCCACAGAAGTAGCGACTAAGCAGCGGCCTGCGGGCTGCCTCCTGTGGCCGCCTCCGCCGCGCCGCTGGGGCGGGGCGGGGCGGCGCCGGGATCACATGACGGCGGGTCGGAAGTTCTCTCGGGCGGCCGGAAGCTGCTCAGTCGCCTGGGAGGGTGGTACTCGGTTAACGGCAGAGGCGATCTGCTTTATCCTGCCTCGCAGGCGTACGCCCGGTAGCAGCTCCCAGCTTCCCTCCGGGGAACGGGATCTCTTCCAAACTGCTGTCCTTGTCTGGCTTTGTTAAACCTTTCTGGACGCCTTGGCCTGTTGTCACTGGGCAGGTGGAACTGTGAGCTCAGTTTCCTTGCGCTTAGGTACTACTAGGCCAGCTGGTTATCAGAAGAAGTATCATAAGTTATCATAAGAAGTAGACCTGTGTACGTCTCAGTTGAGCAGATGTGCACAAACACGTTTTGTGTGACGTAATTTAGTGCTGACAATAAAGCTTATGGCTACTAACAGACCATAAAAAATCAGTCCAGAAGGCTGTCCGCCTGTCCAGAATAAGCTATTCGCCAGAGAGATCAGAAAGTCAGTGCATGGCCAATGCTGAGAGGCTTTCATCCTGCAAATGCTTCCTTCCATCTTGATACCTTACTGGGGTCAAGCCTTTTGTTCTCCCTGATACCTTAGGTGTTTTCCACTAAGTGCCAAGCTGTTTACAGGATCAGAACTTTTCAGTTTGCTAGAATAATAGATGTTTACTTAAAGTGCCATTTTCTACTTGCTGTGTATCTATCTTGTCAGTGTATAACACGATATACTTGCTAAATATAGCACATTGTGAAATTTATCTTCTATGGTGTGTTGCACAGCAATTTAACAAGTTTCTCTTTTAGCAAATGAGCATGTGTTAACTTGAAAGCATGTCTCTATGTGAGCCTTTTTTGAAGCTCTGTCTTGCTTAGACATCAGCATTTTAAGAGGAAAATTGAGTACCATGAACTAAATAGACATGCAAAATTACCTGTCTTATATAGGGTTTAGTAAATCAACATGTATTCTTTAAAATTACTTTCCTTAGCCAGCCCAAGCCAATTCTGGTAGCATAGAAGTTCGTACAAAACCTTTAATTTCTTCAAAAGTAGTCACCACTGCAAAATACAGTAATATTTTTGCGCCTTGGAAGACTTGACCATTTTTTTATTGACTTGAAAACCAAGGGACTTCATCCCTTACAGTTTTGTGTTTAGCTTTGGTGTTTTGTTTGTTTTTTTTTTCAATTAAGAGGCTTCAAAATACTGAGGTCTTTTTTTTTAATTCAAACAGATTCCTCTGTTAGAAAGGTATGAATTTATAGGCTTAATATATCAGGTCTTGTAGGTAGACACTTTTCTGGGTACCACATCAGGTTCATGTAAAAAGTATTGCTTGAAATCATCATTGTATTTTGAAAATTTCAGCGTTACAATATTTACATATATCACTTAACTATTTTATCCAATTCATAAACAAATCAACAGGCAGTCTTCTATCAACTTCTATGGCTGTTGATTCAGGCTCAATAGACAGTTACTAGTAATTTTATGTCATTATGTCCTTGTGCCATACAGAATTTGAAGTTGGAAGGGTTTTGTTCACAAGTTCAGCAAGGTATATCATATTTATTAAGAACTGGCTAACCAAATAACTGGAAACAAAAAGAATGAATAAATACTTAGTTTATGAAGAGATGTTACCATTACAGTTCCTCTCAATTCTGTGCTCTATGCTTTTTAGAATATTCCTAAGCAATATTTTTAAGCTATCTGGAGGGAGATTAATAATGAAGATATGAAGTTTGTTACTGAATTCTATTCAGTATGATCAAAACAATAAGGAGTTGTAAAAAAATATAATGAACTTGAGCAAATGCTAAAATGTCAGCTGAAAGTGTTGATGAATGAAGATGGGTCATTGAGGGGAAAAGAATTCAAATTAAGTCATTGGGTTTATAGATCTCTGAATTAGCTATTTGTACTTAGGAAAGAGTCTAGAAACTGTACAGATAGTTTTCTGAATTCTGAGAAGTGGTTAAAAAAGAAAACAGAAATTTTGAAAATATTAGGAAATAACTAGATGAGGAAGAAGTTGAAAACACAGTGTCAACATATCATACATCCGTGAAGTCTCTATGGTGTTCTCATACCCATCTTTGCAAAATGTAGGATGCACAATAGCTCCACTTATTGTTAATTGGAGAGACATGGCTGGCTGGTCATCAACAGAGCTACTAAAGTGATCTCTGTATTTCATTCAAAATGCAAGAATAATAGAGAACCCTCCAGCTGGGATCTGAGGGAGGAGTGGAATTCAGGAATGCTTTGTATATCTGAGTGAATAATGCACCTTGCTGTGGAAAAGTGACTATTCCGTGTTTTATTGTCTTACCCTTTCCATGTAGACATATCTCCACAAACCATTATTATAGAGCAAATAGAAACAGTTGGGAATAGGCTTCACAAAAAATACAGACAGTAGAATGTTTTACATACATGTACAGTACGATACCCCATATGATAGTCAACATTTATACATCAGATCAAGGTGCTCCATTCATTGATATATCTCTTTTAAATAGAAAATCCTGTTTCCTACCTAATCTAGTCTTGTTTTTCCTCAAAATCTAAATATGACAATGAAAAATGCCTACTTTTTAATGTAGTCACAAGTTACACTCCAACTGGGAGTACTGGGATCATGGGATATCAATAACAAGAATGAGATGAGACCTATTAATACTGTGCCCAGTTATTTATCTTCTAAATTTTAATTTAATTATTATTTAAATAAATTTATTTAATTATTTTTAAGGATAATCAGGATCAGCACCTAACCATTTCTTGCACCAGTTACTTCACAAGATATGTAAAATATATATTATTATAGAACCATAGAATCATAGAATCTTCATGGTTGGAAAGGACCTTTGAGATCATCAAGTCCAACCATACACACACACACACAAAAAAAAAAACCA